>JAEANM010009128.1:0-16554 GCA_017656035.1 Myanophis thanlyinensis
AAATAAATAAATAAATGAAATTTCTGGTTATGATCTGAAATACCGCATCTCAGACTTCTGAATTCACATAAATGAAACTAAAGTACAAATGCAAGGAACTAGATACTACTTCTGTTCTTTTGGTGTTGCAAAACAGAGATTAACCAAAAGTTCCCAGAAATGTAACAATTAAGCAATGAGTTAAAGCTAAACATGTAGGATACAGCAATATCACAAATTAGGCATTTTATGGCACACCTTACAACACCAATGTAACATCAAAGATATGACAGAGTTGTGTTATGCTAACTATGAGCACCTCCATTGACAGGCCAAAACTGGTTGATTTCAGAAGAACTCCCAAACAATCTCACCTATATGCTTATCTCATTTTTTACTTTGCCTGCAACACAGCAGTGGCTGAGTTGACTAGTCATACCTATTGAAAAGTGTATAAATACCCTGCTTAAGAACAGGTTATTGTAGAGAGTTGTCATACATAATGCAGAATAGGAGCTGTCTCATGGAAGCTTCGAGAGCATAAAATAAACTGGTGATGGGATCAATGGAGAAAGAGAAGAATAGAACTATACTACAAAAAGAGCTTCAGTTCAGAGTATATGTGGAAAGTATTCCTAATATACATATATTAGTGCTCAAGATGCAACCTGAACTGATGTCAGAATCCAGTGGGAGGCTAACTATCAAGCTGGGCAAAAAGATAAATGTGCATGAAGAGATGTGGCTAAATGGGCAGGCATTTCTTTCCTGTATTGCCACCAATTTTAAAAACAGTTGCAGAAATAAATCAAGCCATTACATGTGGTAAAAAAAATTATCTAGTTTTTGTTTTCTTACATAAAAGCAATCTAATGCCTGACAAAACTAAGGGAAAAAAAAGCCTTGAATTTTTCATACCAACAAGACTTTTTCCTTGAGTAAATTTTACTCTAGTAGTAGTGGCATGTAACTGAATTGCTAAATTTCTGGGACAGGAATGTTGTGGCCAGCATTGTGTAACTCAACATAAACGTAGACCTCAGAAACTTCAACACAACTAGATGGTTTTATATGAGGCAGATAGTACAAGTTTTAACAAAGTAGTTTATTCTCCTACCATTTTTCCAAGAAACAAATGTTGCTGTTTTTGCATATAGCTATATAAAGACACAAACACAATTATCTATAAAATGTCTGCAGCTCATTTAGTATCAACTGGTATATTATCAAATTTAATGTGCTTACACATGAGAGTCTGTAAACGGTGGAAATGTATTAGTAATGTTAGACTGGATTTGGAACAGATATAAACAATTATAAGAGAATCGTATTTGTCTTTTCCATCTAAGATAGAGGTTGATAGTCCAAACGTAATTACTTTGATCATTTAATGAAGATGAATCATAACATAATGCTAATTTCAGCTTTTCAGTGCAAATCACATTTCACAGACGTAGTTAATGGGAGCTCTAAAAATTAAGTTTAATGATTCTTGGAAGGAAGTTTGGGCATAAATTCAGGTATCAGAGAATGGACAAAATTTGTACAAAATGGCCCCTTTGTGTACAAATACCTTCCCAGGCTTGCAGGAATGTTTCTGTAGATGTGGCTTCATGGTCCTCCTTTTTTGCCAGCTTGTCCTTTGTTCATTTCATATCTTGCTGTGCCACAGTAAGCCAACAGAGAAGATCAAACTCAAAATCCCATATCCCTGGATTATAATCCTTAATTCAGCAAATAAAACTATCCTACTTAAGCAAGTGAATGCTTGCCTCAGGTACAGTATGATAGCTGCCTTTAGATAGGAGCTGACTGGTGCAAAAGGCGATTGACGGCTTCTTAGGCAGGTAACTCAGCAACCTACAACATAAATGGCTATGTAATATTGCACGAGGTGGGGTTCAAGATATATCACTTGAGAAAAGAGAGGATTTTATTTCGGTGAGAATATGTCAACTCAGAACAGGGCTTTGTTTAATCAGCTTAACCAGTTCCTGTGTTAATCGCAAAACATTGGCACAATATATCTATTGTCTGCACTGTTTGGAGTCATCCTCGCCATGAAAGAATTAAACTTCAGAAACTATTCCTAACCCTAGTCTGTCAGTATCATCATCAACAATAGTGTTAAACTTTTCAATAATTCTTTTCTCTAATACCACTAGTTCTTAAGACTGGTTAACTTAAATTTGATCAACCAATGAACCACCATGAGATTTTACTCCTGAATAAATATGCTTTGGCATGCTTTTAGAAGTTTAATTTGTCACACAATGGAAGCATTTTTAGATCTGAAATGCAATCTTTCCACTTTTTCCACAGAATTTTGCAGGCAGCCTAGATAACAAAAATGTTCCATTTATAGTATATATCTTCTGTTCTTTCCAATTATTTCTTCTGTTTTTGAAGCAGGAGAAATGAAATAACAGCCCACTTCCTCAGGGACTCATAAAACTAGGATTTTAAAGCTGGAAATTTCCTAACTAATTAGTATTAAATGTACTACATTAATTAAAGTGCTACATTTTCATAGGTCTATTATATTAGTTTTAGTTGTTGGAAAATCTGAAGAGCTTTCTGTAGATATTTTAGGCAATAATCCACAAACTGATTAGACATACCCTCAAAATCCTAACCAGAAGTAAAACAACAGAAACTGCAAAAAAAATAAAAGTCTCAGATCACAGTCACATAAGTGCTGGATGCTGCAAATAATATTAAAAATATGAGTTCCAGTATGGCAAATGGGAAAAAAGAAAGTGATAACTAATAAATATGTGCTTTTTAATTTAAAATAGACAGACAGACAGACAGAAGAAATAAGTCTACTACACAACTGCTCCCAGGCTTCTCTCAGGAAAAAAATATGGACCATTATAGCTTTATTTGTATTCTTGCACTAGTTTTCACAGAATTCCAAGCAGAATTTAAAACAGCCATTATACAATTATACTCAGTTTATTTTGAAATATTCTTGCCCAGGAAAAATCAGCCACTCACTTCAAATACCATAATTTCCAACAAACATGATTTGAATAGTTTGCTGCCAGCCAATCCAACTGTAAGAACATTTTTACTACATTCATAGGACAGTGGAGCTAACTATCCTGACTCTGTGTTGCTAATGTTCAACACAAAGGAGCCAAATGCCTAAATTTTGCTTATTAATTTTGAGATTATGTTGCTCCTTTAATGCTGTTAATAGTGAGGGGAAGTTGATTAGCTTAATAAAGTCAAGTAATGCATAGACTCCAAGAATATTATACTTCTATGCAGAAGTTATCATTAATATTAATGGTAGCTAATGTAATCAGTATTCCACACACATATAGGTATGGCAG
Source organism: Myanophis thanlyinensis (assembly GCA_017656035.1). Taxonomy (NCBI): domain Eukaryota; kingdom Metazoa; phylum Chordata; class Lepidosauria; order Squamata; family Homalopsidae; genus Myanophis; species Myanophis thanlyinensis. The sequence continues at coordinate 3,321 of JAEANM010009128.1, forward strand.
CCAGCATGTATTTATGTTTTAGCGTCCCAGCATCATGCGGTTGCCATTTACAATGTTCCCAGCCAGCTTTGGACATGCAAAGTCAATGTAGGAAGCCAGATTTGCTTAATGAATGCATGATTGATTTAACAATTGCAGTGGCTCACTTAACAATTATGACAAAAAAAAGGTTGTAAAATTGGGCACAACTCACCTAACAACTACATTATTTAACAATTCTGGTCCCAATTGTTGAGATTTATCCATAGGGTAAATACACAAAGATATTCTCTGACGCAGGACTCAAATAGGGACCAATAGCAAAAGCACTTAGACTTACAGTATATACCACTTCACAGTGCTTTACAACCTAGCTAAGTGGTTTACAGAGTCAGCATACTACCCCCCAACAATCTGGGTCCTCATTGTACTGACCTCGGAAGGCTGGAAGGCTTGAGCCAACCTTGAGCCAGTGAGACTTGAACTGCAATACTGCATTCTAACCACTGCACCACCACGGTTCAGTAAAAGACAAATAAAATTCTGTACCTTTTGGCTCAAATACAAAAATAAAGATAAGTTTTTAAGAGAGAGATTCTGATTTTTCAAGGAAAAAAATCTAATATCTTTATTCATGAATAATACTTCAGAGCACTGGGGACTACATAGAATGAAAACTCCTGCAAGTCAAACTATCTGGTTGTGACAAATTCCTCTGCTTTTAATAGGATTGACTTTTAATAACTAGTTGAAAGGCTGGAATCTAGGTAGGTCAAAAGAGTAGCTAACCTAAAACTAACCTAAAATTTCTGCTCAACAAAATTGGCTAACTTATACTAGACTGGTTCCTATAGCATGGAGAACAAAGAAAGTTCTTTTCAAATCTCATCTTTATATCTTTATTTTTGGTTGCTCAATCAGCTGCAAAATGTGTTGCGATTCTAAATATTGATTTAGAGCATTACCTTATATGACTTATGAGTTAAAACAGAAATGAAAACATGCCTAAACTATGGGCCTTTTGTAGTCCACAATGCATTTTAGAACAAAGCTTGTATTTGAGGATTTGAATATTTAAAGGAGCAGTATTATTCCACAAACTGGGGCCAACTTTGTGTCCCGACCTCACTCACTTTTGAAGTGTGCCATCCAACATGCTACTGAGTGCCAAGATGGATCAATTTACCTTCTGCCTAAAAGCCCAGTATTAATTTATAATTAAACAATAATCAATAGCATATGGGCAGAAAGACAGTCTCCTACCATGCAATTTTATGGATATTTATGGGATTCCCACATGAAAGTATTCTTGATTACAATTTTACTTAATGGGACTAAGTCCCATTGGATACAATGAGATTTGCTTGCATCCGATTGCATTTTAGACAGTTCTTCAGGATGTGTAAAATGATACCACACAAATGGATAAGTTACAATTAAAGTTTTACTGATTATCGTTTCACAATAGATGTACTTTCCCAATTTAAAAAGTAGTCTCTACTATGATATGATTTTTGTAAATACTGCTTTGGGACAACATACTTACACACTACTACTGTGTATGCATATACAATATCAACACAATATGACAGGTTTTCATTTAGTAAATATAAATTTTCATCGCCAAAATAAAATTGCACAAATCTACATGCTCAAGCATAAGCCATAGTTTGTTTGCTTGCTTTCCTTTAATTTATGAGAAGGATAACATCAGATAATTTGTCTTGGTAAAGACATTATATCTACTGAACTAAATGCAATTAAGATTGCACATTAAGTCTCACTAGTTTCAAATGAACAATTAAACTGTATTTAAATCTCTACCACTGAAATAAAACAGATTTAACTCCTTAACTGTATTGCATTATCTGTTTCCAACTGATGCAGCCACAACTTATGCAACATAAATGATGTTGTATTCATTTAAGGAGGATCTCAAAGCATTTTAAGATAACAATGAGATCCACAATCATTTAAAGGGTTTTAACATTAAAAATCTCTTGGCTTAATATATTGGCGATATTTTAAATGTGAAATCAGTATTCAGCTTCAACTTTTATTTGAAAGTGGGCCAGGATTTTTGTACAGTATGGTCAAGATGGCAACTCTGACAATGTGATCAAAGCTAGGCCTGGCCTTAAAAGATACTTTTGATCACACTATTATAGCTGCCATCTTGAGTATTTTTACCACATCCTTAAAAGTGATTATTTTTTATTTGCATTAAAATGCATTAAAATCTTAATGATCCATTATTGATCCTTATCAAATGCTAATACAAATAAATAATATATTGCTTTATTCATTTGCATTCTGCCTTTTCTAGCTTGGTCACTCAACAGTGAGACATGGTTAAAGAGGGCTCAGCAGTGCCTATATTTTCTGCGTTGCATGAGAAAAGTACATTTTCATCCCCCTGTCCTTACCACTTTCTACAGATCAAGAGCATCTTATCATATTGCATTTACAGTCTGCTTTGAAAGCATTACTGCTTCAGAGAGGAAGGCAGTGCAGAGAGTGGTGAGGATGGAAAAAAGACATCATTGGTAGTTTACTTCCTTCCATCCAGAACATGGCACATAAGTGATGCTTCAGCAGCGTCCGTAGGATTTTAACATTTCAGGGATTCACTCGTCCCCTTCATCAGAGCAAATGGAATGAAGTTTGTTATTTGTTAGTTGGTGGTGTTTTTTGCTGCTTGCCTAGTACCGTTTGTGTGGATTGGCTGCCTATCTGGCTGTATATTGCATGTCGTGATTGGTTGTTCAATGGTTCGCCTTTGTGCAAGCTCGATGTTTTCCATCTCATGTTTTGTTTATATGCAAGTCCTTTCTTTCAGTCTTGTGCGTAGCATGTTGTAAATTGGATTCAAGTCAGTGCATCAATTGATGGTTTCTATGGACACCCAACTTTTAAGCACCTCCCTACCTGTTTTATCATCAGAACAGCCTAATATCTTGAAGGCAAAGATATTGTAAAAAGGTCAGCAAAAAAGTAGAAACAAGCAGTATAATACAATTACCACAGCAATATTTCATATAGATAATAACAGTGGGAAGATTGTCCCAAAGGTGCTTTTTCAAGAGACCTGGATGACTGAGACTCTCCATAGACATTTAGTGGGAACATTGTTTCTCTATTGTACATTTCAAGAAAATAAATATTTCCTCAAATTAAATAATAAATGCAATGCCTTCCATAAAGAACAATCATTCAGAGCTGGATGTTAACAGAGACATCCAAACCCTCTTGGACAAGGTAACACTATCAATTTGTTTCATCTTTAAAGCAATTTCATTTGAAATTATTTCAAATTTCAGTTGAAGTTATGACCCAATATAATTAGACATTTGGATACATGATCCTGCTGATATATCAAAGGAAACCCACCCTTTCACTTGGAATATTGTTTTTATGCTGCTGTTACACATTATAATGATGTATTTTCCACACATTTCATATCAATCTCAAAGATGTGCTAACAGGTGTAGATACTGTGCTCCCTGCTGAGGGCAAATCTGAGGAAGCTGCACAGCACAACTTATTTTTTTCAAAGTCACTTTTAAGCTTCTTGTTACTAACATCCATACACCATACTCTTGATCTTGAAGCATAGCACCAAGGGAGATCTAGGGAAGTTGCATATGTGGTTTATGTGGAGGAAAAAAAATGCCAAAAAAGGATTCTAGCTCTCCGTCTTATGTTTCTACCTCAATATTAAAATAATATATATTCTTTTTTATAATAATTTATAGTGTATCAGCTTCTATTTTCAGAACAGGCCATTTGATCTTAGAAACACTCAAGATGCAGAGATTTAAAATTATCTTTAGTTTTAAGAAGGCTACCTCATAAATCATGAAAAAAACGTTTGTTAACCGCCTCACATTTGGCTGGTTATTAGAAGTGACACAAAAAAGAGTGCAGAAGTACAATTTTGAAAATGGAATCTATCATTTCAGAATATATCATGTGGCTCTTTAGCATGCAGCTTCTAGCTTTCAAAGGAGAGGGAACCAGGGAATAGCAAGAAGAAATACAGTAAATATAATCACTTCTGCTAGAAGCAGCCCTTCTCAAAGATCCTGAGAGACACAGATCTATTCCAACTCCAGCTTCTTATACACACACACACACACACACACACACACTTTTAGTTTGTGCCTTCAAGTCAGTGCTGACTCCTGGCAACTGGAGAAGCCCTTGCAGTTTCCTATAATAAAAATGAAAATTATGGCATATGAAAACACTTATCACTACCCAAAAAAGCACCTGTGAGCTACAATTCCAGTATATTTAAATGCAAAATAAAGTCTAAATTTAAGCCCCCTTTTCCAACTGAACCTTGATCCAAATGACCCTCCTACTTTCCCACAATCTGATTAGGTCTGGAGAGAGAGATCATTCCACAAATGTTTGTGAAACAGCTTGCACAAGAACTGGAGGATTATATGCATCTCACAGCTATTTCATTCTGCTACTTTTAAAAGCTCTTGCACAAGAACACCATCATCTCTGCCTCTAATTTCATCTTTCTCACAATTCTTAACCCCAAAAGCGGAAGATCCTTATGACTCTGAAAGTGAACTATTGTTGTAGTATTCCTGATTTTTCTAAAACAGCTTATAGCTCACTGCTTATTAATTCATTATTTCTGTTAATGCCCTGCTACTCCATCATGCAAGCCTGATAATCTTTCAGAGAATTCTGTGGGAATATTACAGTCTATATCAGAGGTCACCAACCGGTGGTCTGCAAGAAAATTTTGGTGGTCCACAGGTGGAGGAGCTTCTCCAGGATGACCATGGGCCAGTCCTGTGACTAGAGCTCATGGTGGGCAACTTTGCAGATGGTGCAATGCGCAGGAAGTAGCACAGTCCTCTCCGGCAAGAACGAGGTAATGGTGCTGTTGTGCGGGGGGGGGGGCACAGGCGGGCCGAAGCAATGGTTGTCGGCAACCTGCACCTCTTTCATTCCCTTGCTGTGACTCCCTGTTGGCTGTCCCACCCCCTCGCACTCCTCTCCCAGTCACTCTTCGCCCAGCCTGAGAAGTTAAGGGTGGGGGGTGGAGACTCATTCCATATTCCAGAGCAGAAGCGAAGCTTGCTTCATCTCTTGTTGTATCTGATGACCACTTCTTCTGGCCCTTGTTGGTGCTGTGTGTACTTTGCTGGCTCAGGGAGATGCGTGACTTCCTCTCTGCCTAAGACACCAGCCCAACCTAGTTGTTTCTCTTTGCTGCTGCTGTTGGAGCAGGTTGTGTGTCTCCCCGAGAAAACGAGGTGCATCCAGCACAAACAAAGGCTGGAAGAAGTGCCAGTGAGATCCAGAGAGGGCCTGAGAATCAGTGTGTGTGTATGTGTGTGTGTGTATGTTCCAGCAAAACTCTGGAATGCCTCAAGCAATTTCAACCAAACTTGGTACAGAGATGATTTATTCTCAAGAAACAAATACTGTGGGGGTAAGACACACCTGGGGGGATGGGTATGTTTGCGCTTGCGCTCATCAAAGCGGATCACAGAGGTAGCCTTGCTGATTGGCTGCAGCGGGTCATGGAGCACAGCATGGCTTGATTGCCTGGGTTGGATCATGTGGTGTGGAAGCCGATGGTGGCAGCTGGAGACACATAAACCTGGAAGCCATCTTTCACGAGAGGCTGAGTGAGCCTCTTGCTTCCCTTATGGAAGGTTGAGTGTGAGGTTAAAAAGCCGGCAAAGCAACAGGAAGAAAAGGCTACTCGTGGTTCACACTACAGATATAATTCATTCCTTTTCCTGTCTAATACAGGATTGGAATAAATAAACAACCAGGCAACGCCGGATTATCAGATAGTTTTAGAATAAAAATGGGCAAAATCAAGTAATAAGCAACAGAGAAGCATTTAACATAACCACATGAAAAATACAATTTTTCTAACCAAATTAGAAGAACTTAGAAAAGATTCTTAAGGAACAATTGTTTATTAATATATGCTTTTTTACATAAAACAAAATATTTCAGGATTCCCGTTGTGCCTCTCCCAGTATTAGTTAACCACTCAGACTTATAAAAGGATATAACTTTTGAAAATGTCTATTTTAAGGTATTTTAATTCCTTGAACTTTTTTTAAGTACAACCAATTCATAAGAATATGATGAAACAAAAAGTATGCTGTCTATTGCTATATTGAAGATAGACAGCAATTCTCTTTTTATTATTCACTTCCAGTACACTCTGACATGATAAACACCATTACCAAGACAGTTTCCTATTTTTAATATTCAAATATCCCCACATAGCTACTTAAGAGGATGCAGGGGACAAAGGAAGAGAAACAGTAGTGAGCTTCAAAAATGATTCAGAATTTGTCTAGTTTCTAGAAACCTATTGTATGAAGGCTAGGCTAAGAAACACAGGTCCAGAAGAATTTAGGCCATGCTGATAAATCCAGTAATTTGAGCAATTCCAAAGATCTGTTCCAAAGTTCAGCAAGTTACTGTTCTATGGTAGCTCCGATTGGAAACACTTTAAGAAAGTTCACTTGGTCCTTACCTGGTTATTTTGAGCACAAGAAACAATTTTATTCTCATATACCCGTATTTATCGGTGTATACCGCGCACTGGCGTATATCGCGCATCTTAATTTTAAGAGAGAGGTTTCAGGAAAAAAACTACCGATACCTTTTAATTACGGTACCCACTTTTCCTGTTTGTTTTTGAGCAGTTTTACTAAGCATTTAAACTTACTAATACTAAGCCATATTTGAGTTACATCTTTTTTTAATGTCTTTGACAACTACATTTTACTTTTCTTTAATAGAAATTATATTTTTATTTAAACTTTTAGGGCAATATAAGCAATTATGACCCTCATAACCCCCACCAATGGTTATCCTGGCTGTGGCTGAGGTGAGGGTCTGGAAACTGCAATAATCCTCCCTTCTCTTATCATGGGATTTAGTACAGTTTAGTGAAAAATATTACAATTTCATTTACTCGTTTTAGCCACACCTAAGAGCCTAAGAAGATAAGCAGAAGAAACCAAGATTTCTTTCTTCATAGTATTTTTAAGGAATTTGCTATTTTCAAGCAATAATGCATAATAAACTCCTTACAAAAACTAATTATTTTATTTTATGCCGCTTCAACCAAAATATCTTTACAAGTTTACAATTTGCCATGCTACATTAAATGTTTTGCTCTAGTTTTCTTCCCATTCAGAAGAGATATTCATGACACTTAGTCTATGTGGGAAATTCTCAACTACCCCACACATGGTAGGAATTCAAAGATTGTTTTTTCACTGCATTTCTGAAATAGTCTATGCTTTCCCAAAATACATCAAAAGAATAATAAGTGCAGCCTTTATTACCAAAGAGAGAATTGCATTACAGAATGATGTGCATAATACAGAGAGCAGCAATAAATCCTGATTCTCTGATTCTTGAGTTGGGAAAAAGAAAATGTACACTTTAATGACTATGAGGCCATTGAGAATTAATGGTTCATAATCGTATTTAAAGCCTTGAAAACAGTAATATAGTACTACATGATTTATTTTAATATACTGACCAGGGTCACACAACACATTAAATTATAAAATAAACCAACCACATCATCACTTAGCATTATGTGTTAATTCAACCATGTGTGTGGTATTTTTTTTTGTTTTGGATGTCACAATGAAATAAAAATATTGGCAAAATATAAAAATTTGGAATATAACTACACAAAGATTGAAGATTAATCATATAATAAACAAGAGTAGACATTTTCCAAGTCAATGTGGTTCCAATTTACTTATCTACTCATTATGTCAAGTCAAATGCACACGCTCAAGTCATATCCATACACTGCTTAAAACATGAATATCAGCTAGAGTATAGACACAGAAGACAATTTATACAAAAGATTTTCACTATATTTTCAGCACTTTTATTACATTTTTAAATCAATGGAAATTCTGATGTAATAAAATTGAGCCATACCAATCAAACTGGATAATTTTTCAAAGTTATAATTTGTGTTCGATGACTATTATTAAAAAGGTGATATGACTTCACAATTTTTTGAGGTATAAAGGCAAATGAGTTAATTATATTTAAATTTGGACCAAAGTATATTTTTGAAGAGAGAGGAAAAAACATATAAGAGTTATATGAATAATAATATTCTCCATATATTTCAAGAGGATTACAGCAGCAATCTTGCAAAGAATGCAAACAGTAACATAAACATTCAATATGGACCACATCATTTATTTTATTTATTTAAATATTTCTACAGCTGCATATCTTGAAACTAAACACTGCGCTGCTTATAACTCAGTAATAATGACAATATATATATAAAATAATAAAAACCCAGAAAATCAAAACAAAAAAAATCCCCTGGTGCTTCAACCACAGTCCACTGATGCAACCTATCACATTCTCATCCTGCTCAGACCTCACCCAATCCCAGTGCCTGTGAGAAGACTCAAGTCTTGAATGCTCTCCAAAAGGTTAAAAGATAGGGATCCTTCAAATGTCATGTGAAGGGTGTTCCACAGAGGCTGCAATGAAAAAGTCACCTTTCTGAGGACCCACAAGGTGACAGCCTTTAAGGTAAGACATCTGGAAGCTACCTACCCTATTCTGCTTTGGTGGGACAAGTAGAGACACTAGAGAGGAAGGATTAGGGAGAAGTAGTCCTGCAGATAATCTGTTCCCATATATGTACGGCTTTAGACTATTATACACATTTTAATGTTCAGAATATACATTTTCCATAAACTTAAAAAAAATCTTTTTATGATCCAGTAATCCCCATTCTTCTTAAAATCCACTGGCAGGAAATTTTTTTTTTATTTAATATGTTGTATCTTTAAAACAAAGTCTAACGTGACATTCACATTTTTATATTTTAAGTTTTGTAAAAGCAACATATCGAGATTAGATTTCATCAAAGACAATGTAACACTAAATATGACTTCTATTTCCACTAATTTCAGTGGAAATTAAATTCAATTAATCTGGATTTAATCCATTGTTTAAATATCAATGAAATATTGTGAATAAACTAAGCACAAAACTTTTCATGTTCACATATCATAATTTCTACAATTTATCCGGTTCACATTATTCTCTGATCTATAATTTAAATCACCAAGACCAAGTTCACATGAGACTTTAGAGTGAAATGCAGTCCACTAATTTGGGGCTCCATGTATTATCAAACTAAAGCATTGTCAATAGTTATTAAGAGTATGGATAGAATTAAAAATCAGAGGATTCAAGGATGTTGCTGCAAAGCACCCCATACTCTCCACCCATGAAGTACTGTATCACTTGTCATTTCTTGTGACATCATGACAATGTATTTTACTACATCTATTGTATGTCAGTAGATGTAGTATCTCTGGGGGAAAACAGAAAATCTTACAAAGTTTTAATATTAATAGCAAGTAACTTTTATTACTTATTCTTTACATTTATAACTAGGCAGTTATACCAATGTAAATCACAGGTAAGTTACTTGTCTAGTGACAATACATAAAAACTGCCTTGGTTTTAAAGTGAAGACTACCTGCTTAAGAATTAAATTATTTTTAAACATTTGTAGATGTAAAGAGAAATTAAAAGAAAAAAGAAACAATAAAGACACTATGCCTGAAATATAAGCATTTGAATGGGTTCTCTCTACCTCCCTGTCGCTGTACTAGATGCTGTAATACAGGTATGCCACAAACATATAATGTAAAAGTATAATACACTGAGGAATAATTATTTACATTTAAATTCTGTATTTTATAAAAAGCTTCTTAGAAAACATAATGAACCCTAGCAAGGCAATCAAAAAGATGAAGAAATACTCATAGAACCCAATTTAAGTATTAGCTTCATAAAGGTAGCCTTTAAGTAGCTTCGTAAAGGTCTCTCATGCTATTCAAATTCTTATCTCCACTACTGTTAAGTCTATGTTAGAAACAACATGCCAACTCAAGGTAATATTGAAGCTGTTGTCAATCCCTGAAGCATCCTTCTTTTCAGTAAATGGCACTGCAGTACAAAATGTGTCAGTAGGTCATTCAAAAACCACACCCAACCAAGACATTTTAAACTATAGATCCCCCATTCTGGTCAGTCATATTGTAATTTGGATGAGATGCAATTCCCACACTGATCTATGCTTGTCATTCAGCATTTTCATTTTGTTTCAGTCATTTGGGAATGGGAAGGCAAATTCATCTTGAAAGAATCTCAGATTACTCACAGCAAGTATCCTTTTGTATGCTATCCTAAATCAGTGGCACAGAAATGTGTTGCATAGTATCAACATAGGCTTGAATTACATTCAATACTGTACAAAAAAAAAAAAAAGCTAGAGAGCTTAACTATAAAGTATGATACAAAATATAACCCCCTGCAAACTGTATTAGGGAAAACTAAAAATTAAACCGAAAAGACAAAAAAAGCATCCCAGAACATGCTAAAGGAGGTCAGGAAAATCCTGAAGCTACAGATTTTTGACCCTGTTCTGAAACCCGGCACAAAATAAAAAGATCCATTACGGTCTTTTCAAAGCCCGATCATACCGCAAGTGCATATTTTCATATGTCACCCAAGACAACAGGAAGGTAACTCACAATCACAACTATATACAAAATACGAAATCGCCCGAGCCCCAGCCTCCCACCCGCTATCGAGCAACGGCCAGAGGATCTGGAAGGACGCAGTCCCAGCCCATCTTTTCCAGATTCCCCCCCCCCCCAAACCAAAACTAGTCGACCCGTTTCCTCCAACTGGATCCCCAACCACAACCGGCTGGACTCAACCCCCAAATAAGGAAGCCCAGCCAGGCACGGCAACTTTTCGCTCAGCATCCGCCGTGTAAGCGGCGACGGTGTTCCCGGGGAGGAGGGTGGCTCCGGCAGTTACATCCACGCGGCCTTCGCTTTCAAAGCTCCCGGAGGGGGAGAGGAAACGAGACCGGGGTTAAAATCCGGGGCGGTGGGGGGGCAGGGGCTCCTCCCCCCCATCCGAGGCCCCCTCCCGGCGTTTCGCCTCCAGCCCATGGCGCTCGCTACCCACGTTACCGGGGCTCCTCCCTCTTCTTCTCCTCCTCCTCCTCTTCGTCTTCTTCCTCCCCCGGGGGTCAATGATCGGGCTCCCCTCCCGCCCCACCTGTCCTTGAGCTGGTCCACGGTGCCCGGCAGCGGGTGCACCACGAAGTGGATCGATGTCATGTTTTGCTCCCCCTCCCTGGAGGGAGGCGGGCAGGGGCCAGGCGCACAAGGAGGAAATGGAGGAGGGGCGGGAGGAAGGACGGGCGAGGGGGAACTTGGCGTCTCCTTCAGGGTGTCGCGGTCACACTCGGGAGCCTTCGCTCCACAAGAGGGAAGGGAGAAAAAAACGGGCAACGCGGGGCGCAGGAACGGCAGGAAAGGGTTCGGTCAGCACCCCGCTCTCACACGAGCCGCCATCTTAACTTCCAAGCTGCCCCTCGCTTCCCTCCCTCGCTCCCTCACTCCGCTGCGCCGGGAACAGAGCGGAAGGTGGGACGTCACCTGAGCAACAGCAAATGGAAAGCCCTCACTAACTGGCGAACCGGCAGTATCCTTGTAAAGTCGGCAGCGATTGGCTGATGGGGCTTGGGATCGGCGTGCTTACGTCAGGACGTAAGCGTTTTAAGGGGAGGAAGGGCTAAGGGGTTGCTTTCTTTCCAGAGGGGGAGGCGTTGGAGGGGAGGATACGTGCGGCCGCGATGGGCGGAGCTTTGACTGCTCCGAGTCGCGTGGGGGAGGGGGTAGAGGAGAGGCGGTTTACTTGCTAGCGATCTTCGCGCTGAGGCGATGGTGTCTGTTCTCTTGTGTGGAATCCAGAGGAAGGGCCTGTTTGGGCAGTTCCATGATGGGACGGGGGGGGTGAGAAGACTCCACTTGGTAGCTGCGTGCAGGAAACTTGAAAAAGGGCTTCGCTTAGTTGCTTTCTTTCTGGACGTTGGGGTGCGTTTGAGGGTTGCGGAGCATCCAGACATGCGACCGTGCTGTCCTAGAAATCCGGTGACTTGAGTTCTTGGACTCCCCCATAGACATTGAAACCAGCGGGGTGACTTTAGCAACCCCTTTTTTCAGCCCAACCCACCTCACAAGGTTGTTAATGTTGTGGGGGAAATAGGAGTACTACGTATACTTGCTGCCTTGAGTTGTTTATAAAACAAATATTAAAGGCTGGATAAAAACAAAAACAAATTGCTGCTGAGTTTTTCTTTCTCCATACTGGTGCTATGTGGATAAGTTGAACAGAAACTCCCGTCCTCCCAAGTATTAATAGCTGTGCTACTTGAAGATAATGGGCGCTGTAGAAGGATCTGGTTGTAGTCCAGTCCTTCCCAAACTGAGAGGCCTGAAATGGGTGGGGACGTGATTTTTTTTTGTTTTTTTTTTGTTTGTTTTTTTTAATTCTATGGCCAGAATTCTGTCAGATTTATTGAGAGGTGTATTGAGTTCATGGGCATCAAAATGTAGTAAAAGTAGTAAACAAGTAGTAAAATATTTAAGTGATTTTCTTCAGCGAAATACATTTTGATTTCGCTGAAGAAAATCACTTAAATATTTTACCACTTGTTTACTAGTTTTGAGGGTGAACTTGATTTAAAAATCCTGCTCCCTGTTCTTTGGCAACCTTTAACAGCCTAAGGCTCGCTCACCAGGGTAGGATGAGGTGAGAGGAAAAGTGGGAGGGGTGCAGATTCTTCAGCTGCTAAATCTAATTGTACAAAGCTGATCCATGAGATTGGAAACCTGGCAGTTAAAAGAGGCTTGCCACTCTCTCTCCTGCTACCCTGCCTAGTCCTGGCAGCTACCATTTCAGCTGCTTGGACAGAAGGGAGTTTCCCAATTCCCAGGGATCAAATCTATACACTTGGAGATGTGGTATACAATTAGACCACCTGTGGAATTTGAATACATTGAGATGCTGGGGGAGGGTGGAGACTCATTTTGGAAAAAAGCTCACTTCACTGCCAAAGTAGAAGAGCAGTGGAAAACAGCCAGGCATTAAAGGATGTCCCCTTGTGGCATTTTTGGCATCTTAATCCATTCTGCAAGATTTGTATCAGGAGAAGAGATGAAATATTAACTTTAAATAGAAACCAGTAATGTTGAATTAAAGCTGCCTCTGAGGCAGGCTGGAAATGAGGGGAAGGCTATGTCAGGTAGGGTGACCATATTTTGATTTCCAAAAAAGAGGACAATCGGAAAAAAAAATTCGAAAAAAAAATAAAAAAAATAAA
>JAEANM010009129.1:0-16552 GCA_017656035.1 Myanophis thanlyinensis
CTTTCTTCCCAACTACCTCCTTTCTTCAACTTATTCCCAACCTATTTCCTACCCTCCCATTCTGCCCTAACTTACCTCTGGTCGTGAATGGCTGCGTAAGCATTTCGCTGCATATTGTGCCATGACTGACTGTGCATGTGACCAATAAAATTTGAATTTGAAATTTGATTTGAATTTGAATCCGGCTTCCCTGCTGGCTTTGCTCGCCAAGAGGTCGCAAGAGGGGAATCACGTGAACAACCCCTCCCCCCAGACTGCGACCGTCATAAATATGAACTGGTTGCCTGGATTTTGATCATGTGACCATGGTTGTAAGTGTGGAAAAACAGTCGTAAGTCATTCTTTTTCAGTGCTATTGGAACCTTGGACCGTCACTAAACAAAGGGTTGTAAGTCGAGGACTAATTGGAGAAAGAGACAGGTTTCACCTTTAGGGAGGGCATCGGAAAGGGCTTCCTCTGCCCGCCAGCAGTAATACGGAGCTGCAGCCAGGCGTGGGGGGGGCCAATGCGAATTGAGCCGTTCTGTGGCTCGCAGAGCGTAACGCTTGGGAATGGCCTGGGCCGTCCTTGTAGTAGAGGTCAGTGCAGGTAGAAAGGAGGGATCTGCAGTCTGGTGGGAAATACAGAAAGGAGACCCTAGCAAGCACATGGTTTGTGCAAGCTAACCAATTCCATTCAGACTAGAGCTGGAAGGGGCCTTAGAGGTCTTCTAGTCCAGCCCCTGCTCAACCAGGAGACCTGGCCTATACCATTTCAGACAAGTGGCTGTCACAGTAGACTCTTCTTAGGAATTTTCTCTCCTTGGTTAGTTTCCATCCGTTGCTTCTTCTCCTGCCCTCTTTGGTGCTTTGGGGAATAGGTGGACCCCTTCCTCTTATTTGGGGCAACCCCTGGGATACTGGAAGACTATGGTGTGTGTCTCCACCCCCCCCCCACCCAGTCCTTCTTTTCTCTAGACCAGCCATACCCAGTTCCCGCAACCGTTCTTCGTATGGTTTGGTCTCCAGGCCTCTTCTCTGCACTTTTTCCAAAGTCTCAACATCTTTTTTTGGAGTGCGGTGACCAAAACTGGAGGTGGTATTCCAGGTGTGGTCTTACTAGGGTTTAATCACGTGGTTCCCATGATTTTGATTCTGTTTATGCAACCAAGGATTGTATTGGCCTTTTTGGCTGCTGCTGCACTCGGCTGGCTCGTGCTTAAGGGATCGTCCCCTAGGACTGTTTTTGAGCCAGGTTTCACCTAACCTGTACGCGTCCCTTTTGTTTTTCCTGCCTGTGTAAACTATTAGTGCAAACCGTTTTAAACCATTTGTTTAAAAGGAGCACAGCCGCACAGGATGTCTATAAAGGACGGGACAATGGAAACCAAACTGGCCCCCATCGGATGTGCTTGGTAAAGTCTTACCAATGCAATTACACAGCTGCTTCTGCTGCATGTATTATACTGGAGTGTTAATCTGAGCAGCGTTTCGGAGATAACTTAAACCCGCGTTTCTCAACCGTGGCTGTTTTGAAGATGTATGGACTTCAACTCCCAGAATCTGCTCTGCTGGCTGGGGAAACATGGGAATTGAAGTCCACACACCTTCAAACAGCCACGGCTGAGAAACACTGTGCAAAGAATCGGAAACGTACAAAGGAGAAAAGATCTTTGCAGTTGGGGTTGCGCTGGACAAGACACGAATGCTGCAGAACCCTCCTCTGAAGATGACACAAGGACCCACAAGCACATCAGAGGACAAACGGGGCCAGAGGGAAAGGCCACGGCCAGCTTTCTTCAGACAGGATCCCTCGACCTGCCTGGAACGGGAGTCTTCCACAAGTGGATCTCTTGCAGCTTCAACGGATGGAGGGGAAGGAAGAAAGACGGCTGGACTCCTTTCAAGCTACGCCCGCCTGCTCTGCAAATTCTCCTCCTGCGAAGCTGCTACCTTGGCTGGGAGCAGAGCTGCGGCCGAGGAGGCTTTACAGAAGACGTGCGGTCTGCGGTTATTGGCTTTGGAGTCTCACCCGCATGGCTGCTTTGGCAAAGAACCACCGGCCAGGATCTTAGAGCGGTTCATTGCGGTATAAATAGGATTGTCACCACAGAAACCTGGGCGGTGCAGCTCCCGGGGAAGGAACGGAGGACGGGGTCCTTCGGGGTCCTTGAGACGGGACATCCTGGACTCTAGTAGAGGCAGACCTCAAGGTACGGCACAGTTGTGCCCCAAATTTATGTTGCTAAGTGACCGTCGTAAATACAAGACAGTTGGCAAGAGATCACGTGTCCTTGGGGATGCTGCAATGGTCCTTAAGGGGGAAAAACGGTCCCTTTTCTCTCTGCCATTGTTAACTTCAAATGGTCATTAAATGGATCACTGTAAGTCTGAGGACTACCTGTGTGGCATTGGGACCCCCACTGACGTGCAAAGCTCAGAGAAGCAGAGAGAGGAAATTCCAGAAGGGGGCGCCTGCCTTGGCCTGGGCTCCTGCTCCTCCCCAGCCAGGACTGCCCACCAGGCCCTGAACTCCCAGGGGAGGGGAGGGGTTGCATCAGGGTAGGGGGGTTGTCTGGGGAGGGGGCAGAGGGAGGGAGAGGCTTGCAAGTCCTGGAAGAGCTGCATGGCTGACCCTCCTGGAGTAACAAAGGTGACGGCAGAAGCTCAGTTTGGGGGGTGGGGGTGGGGTGGGGTCTTCTCTGAGCTGGATTGTTTTCCTTGAGATGGAACATCATCAGGGCTCGTTTGGTAAGGAAACACCTGCAGGAAAATTGCCAAGTTCTGAGAGCACCAAGGGGACGGGGACACACACACTTCAGTCCTGAGGCACCAACCTTCTACTCTAATAATCTAATAATCTGTCCTAATCTAATGAAAAGAAGGCCTAGGGGAGACACCATAGCCGCCTTCCAGGATTTGAGGGGCTGCCAGCCATTCTCCAAAGCCCCAGAGGGCCGGACAAGAAGCACTGAGGACAATCAACCAGTGGAATGGCTTCCCTCCAGACGATGTGGGGGCTCCACCACTGGGGGTTTTCAAGAAGAGACTAGATGGCCACTTGTCTGGAATGGGATAGGGTCTCCTCCTTGAGCAGGGGGCTGGACTAGAAGACCTCCAAGGTCCCTTCCGTTATTCTGTTAGTCGAGTCCCACCAATCAAGGACTCCTGTATCCAAGCCCTTCCCCATACTCCTGCCCCAAGGCCCGGGGAAACCTTTGGGTTCCCTCCCAGAAGCCCCTCCCCCCATTCTTCCTACTCCTGCAAGTGGGTCTGAGAGAAGGGACCCACTACCCCCCAGCCTGCTTCTGCAGCAATCCAAGACACAATTGCTTGCACACACACACACAGAGTTTCCTGCTTTGCTGCCCCCTTGTTCCACCCTCCGGTTTCAACCATCTGAATTGCCTCCCCCCCACCCCCCCTCCCCCTCCAGGCCTCTCCCAAAGGCAGATTAAGCAGCTGCACCTGGGAGTCTCTCCTGCCAGATCTGAAGACGGGCACCTTGGGTCGGGAGTCCCCAGCCCTGGGATGCAATGCAGGGGAGGCCTTGGCTGCCCTTCTCGGAGCCTCCCGTTTTTCACACACCTGCCTGACAAGGGACCCCACAAGCCTGAGCCCAGGAAGGGCACAACCGGCAGGACCAAGAGGACGTTTGACAGACAGGCAGCCAATGGTTCACAGCTGAGAATAAGGCAGGCATTGGGCCATTCCCGGGAAGGTCACGTTCACCTGGCTGGAAAGTCACAAAAATAGCCTCCCCCCCCCTCCCCCCCCCCAAGAAAAGGTCTGGATGAGTCAGGAAGAGGCGTAAGTGGGGGGGGGGTGATAATTAAAAGTCACCGGACAGGTTAAAGTGCTGCTTTGTCCATAAATCTCTTTGTGGCTGAGCATTCTAGAACATAGAATAAATAATGGGACTGGAAGGGACCTTGGAGGTCCTCTAGTCCAGTTCCCTGCTCCGGCAGGAGACCCAATACCATTTCAGACAAGGGGCTGTCCCGTCCGTCTCTTCTGAAAAGGCTCCAGTGGTGGAGGGAAGCCGGTTCATTGTTCCCCCTGTTGGGAAATGTCTCTGGGTCCTCCAGGTCACGGTTGCCCCAGAGGGGCTTTTTCAAGAGGCAACTGGACTTGCTGGTTTTTCTTCTGAGGATGTTTCGCTTCTCACCCAAGAAGCTTTTTCAGTTCTTCAGAAGCAGCTTCTTGGATGAGAAGCGAAACATCTTCAAAGAAAAACCAGCAAGTCCAGTTGCCTCTTGAAAAAGCCCCTCTGGGGGACTGTCAGGAAAGCCCTCCCTAGTTCCAGGTTGCTTCTCTCCTTGAATAGTTTCCATCCATTGCTTCTTGTGCTGCCCTCAGCTGCTTTGGGGAGGGAATAGCTGGCTTGACCACTTCCTCTCAAGTCCTGGAAGACTGCCCCAGTCAGGTTCAGCCACAGCCCTAAAGGCTGAGAGAGCAGATACTTACAGCCCCCACCCTGCTTATGGGAGTCAGGGAGGGGGAAAGGGCCGTTTTCATGCCTAACCCCAAGCCCCTTCCTTGCTGGCTCTCAGCTAGCTGCTCTTGAAAGCACAGCTGGTCAGAGACTAAATGTAATTAAAATTATTCGTCAGTTTTGGTTGCCACAATATAAAAAAGATCTTTGGAAAGAGTGCAGAGAGGAGCAAATAAGATGACTGAGACAAAAACATACAAAGAAAAGAAAAGAAAAGAAAAGAAAAGAAGGACCAGGGGTGACTGACAGTATTTGAGGGGCTCCCCCAGAGAAGAGGGGATCAAGCAGCCTGGGACTAAGGAGAAACTTCCTAACAGGGAGGACAACTAATCAATGGGACAGACGTTGCCTCCAGAAGTTGTGGGTGCTTCAACACTGGAGGATCTTAGCAGGGGGCAGGACTAGAAGACCTCCAAGGTCCCTTCCAACTCTATTATTCTGTTATTT
Organism: Myanophis thanlyinensis; assembly: GCA_017656035.1. NCBI lineage: Eukaryota > Metazoa > Chordata > Lepidosauria > Squamata > Homalopsidae > Myanophis > Myanophis thanlyinensis. The sequence continues at coordinate 4,922 of JAEANM010009129.1, forward strand.
TAATTGTATTGGTCTCTTCCATCTCTGTTATTCGGTGATGCTGTTATTAACTTTAACTTTGTTGCTTGTATCCTTACAATTTATATTGATTTTTGTCTTCTAGTATGATCTGATTGCTTATTTGTACCCCATGACTATCATTAAGTGTTGTATCTCGTGATTCCTGATGAATGTACCGTTTCCTTTGATGCACACTGAGAGCAGATGCACAGAAGACAAACTCCTTGTGTGTCCAACAAAGAATATAGAAAGGATTGAAACAATCCACCTGCCCTTGGATAAGTTGCAAGGATGGCCGAGTTCCTCAGAGTTCGCCATGACAAAGAGCAGGTCCCTGAGAGTCATTGAGAATAAAGACCATTTGGATCTGACCTGCCGTCCTAAATTGAAAGTAATCTTTCAGAGAATTGTGGGTGTGTAAACGTACCTTGCTTTTTACCTGAATCAACAAAAGGAAAGACCCAAAAGCGGACAGAGGCAGGCCTCAACCTACCACCACAGTTGGACCCAAAATTTCTGCGGCTAAGCAAGACAATGTTATAATGCCCCCATTTTACGATGTTTCAGGCCACAGTCATTAAGTGAATTACAGTCATTAAGTGAATCCAGGTTTCCCAACACTGACTTTGCTTGCCAGAACTGGCTAGGAAGGTTACAAAAGGTGACCCCGGGACAGGGCAACCAGCATAAGTACATGCCAATTGCCAAGCATCCAAAATCAAATCATGTGACCATGGGGAGGCGGCAACGCAACGGTTGTTAAATGGGGAGAACCATTCTGAGTCAATTTTTTTCAGTGCCGTTGTAACTTCAGTTGCTAAAGAAATGGTCCTAAATTGAGGAACTGCCTGTACCGATGTTCAGAGTAGGGGAGATGCTGTCAGTCTTTTCCCGTCCAAAGGCTGGTGACCCCCATCCTCTGTGGGGAGCATTTGGGTCCCCCTGAGCAAGGAACGGGAGGAGGCGGCAGGGGCACAAAGTGGGCCAGAGATTCACCCACCCCTCCCCCACCGCAGCAGCCCAAGCTTCCCCGTGGGGCCGTCTTGCCCATTGGCCAAAGTTGGAAAGGCAGGAGAGTTCTGAATCTTTGCCAGGGAGACCCTCCTGGGAGGGTCGTTCCCAGCAGGGCCACTCCCGCCCTCCTCCCCTTCTTACCCTCACCCACCAGGGCAGCTGTGGGGATTCCCATCACTGCCACCATCTGCCAGCCATTCATTCCCCAAACAAAGGAGCAGCTATTAATAAACACGCTGCAGAGGAAATGGGGAGGGGAAGGGGGGCTATTGGAGGCCTGCTTGGACACGGTCCCTGTGGAAACGCAAACACTGGCCAAAAACAGCCCCCCCCCCCCCCGCCGCCGCCTGCCCACCCACCTGCCTGTGGCTGAGGGGTCCAAAGAGTCCCTGTGAAGAGACTCCTCTCCCCCCCCACCCTCAGGATGGGTGGGTGGGTGGGTGGGTGGGCTGCTAAGGGCAGTCTCTGGCTGGAAAGAGAAGGGGAGGGGTCTCCTCTGCTGCTGGAGCAAGCTCTCCCCCCACCCTTTCCCAGCTCCAGGCCAAACTCCCCGGGGGCCGGGCAGGGCTGCCACTGTGCCAGGCAAGGCCGGAAAGGCGGCCTTGGCTCACGGCTGGCGCATTGAAACTGGGTTTCCCTCTCAAAAATGCTTTTCAAAAGGCAGCTGGGCCGGTTTTTGTCTTCCAGGAAGAAGAACAAACAAAACGTTTTGTGAAGTTTCATGTTTCTTGGATGAGAAACAAAACATTTTGTTCAAGGGAAAAAAATGATCCGACTGCCTTCTGAGAAAGCACTTCTGTGAGACAACTATGACCTGGAGGATGAAGAGTCTCCACAGACATTTATTTCCCCACGGAATAAAGTCGGAGTCTGGTCGGCGCAATTCAGAGCGAGCATCTGGCCCAGCCAGCCAGGACGAGTCGGGCGTGACGCAACTGGCAAACAATGGCTTCTCTCCCCACCTCCGTTTCCAGGCCTCAGGACTTTGGGGAACAGCTGGATTAAGCAGAGGCTGCCTTGTGCTGAGCGGGGCCAGGGCCCTCCAAGACCACCACTCTCCTCTGGCCGTGCCCGGGATCCCCCTCCCCCTCCCGGCCAAACAAGGGCACCGCTCACCAAATGGTCTCAGGTCAAGCCTTGTTCCCAGGAAGCCTCCAGCTCAGAGCCCGTGTGTGTGTGTGTGTGTGTGTGTGACAAAGGGTGTCCCCCCCCCACTCTGATTTCAGGCACAGACACCCCCTTCCTTCACCTGCCCTGCCTCATTTGCTGCTCTTCTTCGGGAGATTCTCGAAACGAGGGTCCTGGGTGCCGCCCGGTTGTTTTCTTGCAGGCGCTTCGCTACCCAAACTAGGTAACATCATCAGGGCTAGTAGCCAATATTAGTAGTGACTAGCCCTGATGATGATGTTATCTAGTTTGGGCAGTGAAACGCCTGCAAGAAAACAGCCCAGCTCAGAGAGAACCAAGGACCGCTCCTGCCACCCCTGAGCTACACATGTTCTCTTTTATTAGTCCTAAAAAGTCAGCCCCTCTCAGATGCCTCCATCTCCACAGAGGTCTTGCCTTCTGCTTCTGCCCTTTAGAAAGCCCAGAACTGGCAGGAACAGGGTGCCAGGGATGCCAAGGCCCACCCTGACCCAAGGGGCCACTCTCAGAACTTTAGGAAAGCCAGCAAATCCTGGACATCTGCCCATCAGGGAGGGGTGCATGGTCTTCCAAGCCACCCAGGGCAGGAGAAAGTGCCCCCCCATCAAAGTGGGGGAGGAGATGCCCTACCCAGAGGCTGTCCAGCAATCCCCCCCCCGCCAGTACAGTGGTGGGTAAACCGGCATTGGCAACCTGTGCTAGTGTACCTGCTGACCCCTGTGGGGAAGGGGGTGTCATTTTGCCCTCCACTCCAGGTGGGTGTCATTCCTTGCACAGGAAATTTAAAATTGGGGGATAAATAAAAGTTTTTCCCACCTCAAGATCAGCCTTAAGAGCAGGGGTGTCCTTCCTGGGCAGCATTAGGACCTGTAAACTTCAACTCCCAGAATTCCCTGGGCTGCGTGGGGAATTCCTCAGGGAGATAATTGTTATTTATTTATTTATTTATTTATTAAATTGCCACCCTGCTCACCCTCCAGAAAGGCAAGAGTTTTTCAACTGCTTATTAGCTGCTCCTGGAGATACTCTTTTCTTAGGTGATATTTTTACATATTTTATTAGATTTCTGCACATTATATCAGATGACGTCCAATACTTTTTCCCTGAGGAGATGTTAGGATTAAATCAATCCACAAATACGCAAAAGATCAAATTACACAATTCAGAACCACACCAATCCTGGCAAAGGGTGCCAACTCACCCAGCCACAACAGAAGGGATGCTGCTGGACAGAGCCCACCATAAAAAGCCCCTCCCCTCTGCCCCAGTCTCTGCGCACAGTGACCCACTGGGAAATAGCAGTCACCGGGGAGGGGTGCTCTGACCCCTTCCCCCGCACGAGTGACCCGGCGGCGGCTAAGGGCGAGGCAGCGAAGAGGACGGGAGTGGGTCCTGAGGGGGGGGCTCTAAGCAGCACCCCCAGAAAGATTCCCGGCCCCTTTCCCGGGCCTTTGGGCTGCTTACCAGCTAAGCCAACTTCTGCAAACTTGAGACTCTCGAAGTGCAAACGCGACATCCACACCGCCACTGCAAGTTGTCCACCGGCCCCTCCCGCCACAGCCCGGGACAGCTTTTTGGGGAGTGGGGGTGGGGTCCAGAAGAGACCACCAACCGGCAACCGCGCAGCCCAGCAGGCGTCCCGGCAGGCAGCGCCGGAGTTGCCCGGGGACAAAAGCTGGCGTGGCCACGGTCAAGGGCAAAGCCGGCGGGGTGGGGAGGCCTGACCCGCAGAAGGCCGAGGAGGCTGCCTGGCCAGACAGCGCGGCGGGAGGAGGCGCAGCCCGCGAGCGTCCCTTCCCTGCCGGCGCCGCGACTCCCTGCGCCCCTTCGCCCGCCCTGCGCAAATACCTGCTCCGTCCTCCGCGCAGCTCCAGCGCCGCGAATCAGACCCGCTCCGCCCGGCAGCCGGGAACAAAAGCTCCGCCGCGCCCCAGCAGCCGGGATCCCGCCCTGCCGGAGAGGAAGCCCCGCCGGCTGTGGCTCAGGGAGGGGGAGGGGAGGGGCTCTCCGCTCCCCTGCTTGGGACCCCCCCTCCCGGGATCGCGTTGCTGTGCAAGGGGACGGCCGGGGAGGAAGGGCGGGTCCCCTTCTCGCCAGCCAGGAACCCGAGAGAGGGGCGGGGGCGGGCTTTCCCCGAGACCCCCGCCCCCGGGAGCCGCAGCGCCAGCGCCGGGGAAGCCCCTCTCTCCCCGCAGAAGCCAGCCAGGGGGAAGAGGACCGCCCAACTGGGGAGGGGCCGGCGGGAAGGGCGCAGCGCGGGGGCGCGGTAGTGTCCCCTTCGGGGCGTGCGGGCTGTTCCGAGCTGCGGCACCTGCAATCTGGTGCGCGAGCGAGGGAGATCCCGGCGGTGGGCAGCTCCGAGCCAGCGACGGGGAGGTGGGGGGGTGGCCGAGGCCTTGCGCCTCCCCGCGCCGGAGGGGCAGGCGGAGAGAGGGGCACGCGTCGCTCCGCGGGCAGCCCAGGAGACTCCGCGGTGCAGGCGGGCTGCAAAGCCGGACAAGGAGCGCCGCAGCCTTCCCGGGACTCCTGCGCGATCAGCCCCGAGCCTGGAGTCGACGCCAACCAGCCCCGAGAAGGTCGCCGTGGGCTGGGGACGCGCGTGGAAGGCGAGGGGTGAAGCGGCGGCTCCAGAACATCCGAGGGCGCCGCCCGCAATGCCTCTGCCCCGGGAGGTTGGGGTCTTCCCAGGAGGGGCTAGAGCCCTGTTTCTCAACCTTGCCGACTTTAAGGCGTTTGGACTTCAACTCCCAGAATTCCCCAGCCAGCACTGGGCTAGACGGTTCTGCTGGCGCTCCCGCTTAACTCTCGAGGCCGGGCAAAGAAAGGGCGGTGCGCCCGGGAAGGCTCGGAGCCCTGGCGACGCCTGTCCCGCAGAGAAGCCCCCGCGGGATCCTGCCTCGCAAAGCAGACTGCAAAGCGCAACCGGTGCCCTCAAAACCGAGATCCGCCAGGGCGAAGCGCCCGAGCCGAGCCCGACCCTTCCCGCTAAACGGAGGCCGGCAAGCCCCCCTGTCCACCGTCCCTTCCCCCTCCCCCCCCTAGCAGAATTCTCTCCCCCCCACGCCCCGGGAGACCGCCCCCGGGGGGAGCGGAGAAGGCGCGCTGGGCACGGCGCCTGCAGCCCAAAATAACGGCAGGCAGGCAGGCAGGCTGTGCGTGTGAAAGTGCCGGCCGCCTTCCCACCTTCCTGAAACAATTTCCCGTGAAACGAAGACTTGGTTTTAGTCGGGAGAAAATGGTTGCCCAGCATCATCTCTAAAGCCCCGGACTGATCAGCCGAGCGACGGGGCTCGTGGGGGAGCCGCTCCGTCACCCCCAGGGCGGGAGCCACGGCAGGGCGGGGGGCGAGTTGCCTCCGCTGAATGGGGGCGCCCTCTCGGGTCTGGTGGGCGGCGTTTTAGGCGGGAGCCCGGCGCAGAGCAGCGGCGCCAAGGGAGCGCCCCAACGGCCCTTGGGCCACCGCCTCCAGCTGCCAAACGCCCCTGAAGGGCAGCCCCCCAGAGACGCCGCCGGGCTGCCTTGAGGGGTCCCCATCTGTGGAAACTGCGCCCCGGAGAGCCACTGGAGGAGACCGCGCGTGGCTCCCACCGCCAGGATCTCGCAAGCATCGGCGGGCGTGGAGGACGGGACGAGCCGAGAGAAGCGCAGCCTGCAGGGCGGGTGCCTCCTGGCCGCTCAGGCTCGGGAGAGGCGGCTGGGGGCCTCCCGGGGCGCCCGAGGCTCAACCGGCGGTCCGGCCATTCCAAGAAAGAGGCTGCCGCCGCCGCCACCCCCGCCCTCCTGCCGGATTCGCAGAGAGTGGGAGGAAGGCGGCGCGGATCTGCAGAAGGGACCCCGCGCGTGTTCGTGGGAATAAGAAACCGGGCGGGAGGGGTCCGTTCGGGGTGGACAAGCCGCCGCAACGCGGGCTTTTCTCTCTCGCTCGGCCCCCCGCAGTGGTCCAGTCCGAAACGCGGCTCGAGCAGCAGCTGGTGGCGGGGCCGGAGCAGCAGCGGGTCAGGGAAGCCGAGCGCCGGTCTTGCTCTGGCCGAACTCCCTTCCCCGCCCTCCCCCCCGGGTGTGTGAAGAAGAGGCCGGGGACCCCCGCCCCTCCCAGCTACTTCCACGAGGCGGCCGTTCCGGGGCTCTTCGCGCTGAGCGCACCTTTGCAATCGCAGCGGGTCTCCTGGGGGTCGGCAGCCCCCCCCTCTCCCCCCCCCGGAGGCGGCGGCTCCTTTGGGATCTCGAGGCCGGCCGCGAGTTGGGGGAGGGCGCTGCGTGCGAGAACTGCAACTGCGGTTCTCCGGGGCTGCCCATCCGGCACTCCGCCCAACCTAGGGCCTTTTCGCCCACAGCTGCCTGTTTTCTCGAGGGTGGCCGGGCCCCGGTGAGGAATCTGCCCCGGCCAGGCAAAGACACCCCCGAACTTCCCTCCCCCTCCCAAGGATTCGCAGAAGGCCGAGCTGGAGGCGCCTCCCGTCCCTTCCACGCCCCCCCCTCGAGACTCCGGAGCCCCAAAGCCCCGCTTGCCGGGGGGCCGTTGAGCAGGGATGCTGGGCTTACATCGTGGATGGGGACAACCCCGCCCCCCCAAGCGGGCGGGGCTACTTCTGGGCCGCAAAGCCGGTCGATCCCGCATCGCCCCCCTCCCCCACGTTTGGGAGGCGTCTGTCCAGGGGGATCCCCACACACACGCAGCCGTCGTCCAGAAAAGGAGGGAAGGGGCGTCGGATGGCGGTCCCCGCGGGAAAAGCGCTTCCCTTTCCGCCAAGAACAGCCGCGATGTTGGAGATTCCTGCGCCCCCGGCTCCCCCTTCTGCCCCGGCCGTCTGCATTTCAGGGAAGCGCCGCCGCCGCTCGGGAAAGCCCGGCTCTGCGGCGGAATCCCGCCCGCTGGCGCGTGACTCTCCTCCCCCCACCCGGATTTCCCCTCCCTCCCACGGCTCTGCAGCGGAAGATGCCCCGTTGCCATGACAACAAGGCTTACCTAGACCGCTCCGCCTTCCTCCGGGAGGGCTGGAGGAGGCTGCCAATTACCATCACCCCCCCCCCCCCATACACATAGAAGAGGGAATCCTCCCAGCAGCCATGGCTGGGGCTGGGACGAGGGGGGGGGAGGGATGGAAGGGCCAAGGTCCTGGGGGCATCCCTCCCCTGACCGGCAAAGGAAGGGGAGGGCAGAGCGCAGCCCTAGGAGCCTCTGCTGCCATGGACCCCAACCCCACCCAGGTTCACATCTGCAGAGGGTGGGCTGCCCCCAGTGGGCAGCCGAAGGGACAACCCTCCTCCCTCCCCCCCAAGGATGAACCACCAGGCAGCTGCAAGGGGGGGTCACCAGAAACCCAGCCCCCCCTGCAGAAAGATGCTGCTGGGAAAAAGGGGGGGGCAACCTCCTCAATGCCAACTCCAGCAGCGGCATTTTAACCGCTTCTGGGGCTTTGCCTCCCCCTCCTCAAGACCCCCCTAGCACCATAGAGGTAGTGGGGTCAGGCCTGGGCTGGGGGGGGGGAATACGCTGCGTGCCTTTCAAGCCACCCAGTCCGACCGGCTGGGCAAGAGAGCACTGGAGGGCAGAGATGGGCACAATTCTCTTTATTTCATCTTGGGGATGAGGTATCTGTCCATGTTTTAAAAGTCCAGAACTTTCCCTGAACACGTAAGAAGAAGCAAAGTGGGAGGGGCCGGCCGGCACAGCCCCTCCCCTGCTTCCCTGCAGGTGGTCTTTTCAAGGCCCAAGCGGGAGAAAAACAGCTCTGCTGGCACGGAGCCCGGTGATACCAAGACCGCCCAGAACCTTCAGGGAGAGAGGTGTGTGTGTGTGTGTTGGGGGCTGCCTGGCATGGAGTGAGGGGGCTGCTCCCCCCTCCAGCTGCTGTTGCCAGCCCAGCCCTGCCCCAAAAGGCTCCAGCTGGCTCAGGGTTCAGGACAGACCAGTGGCACTCGGTGACCAGCAGGGCAAAGGCCCCGTGACAGTTGGGGGGGGGGGGAAGGAAAAGGGCCAGGAGCAGCCGGAGGGGCCTCCCGCCAAGTGGGGCAGCCAGAGGTGGGAGAAGGGCTGGAGGAAGAGGTCGAAACTGGCACCGACTCAGCAGGGCAGCAGCAGGGGCCCTGGGGGAATCCCCCCTCTCTTTGGGGCAGGTTTTGCGCCTCGAAGGGGGGGGACAAGAACCAGAGACCAGAATGGCCCACTGCTGGGCAGCCTCAGAGGGAACCCAGGGACGAAGGCAACCCTCTGGGTCCCCAGAGAGAACTGAGGCACACGGGGGTCTTGGGGGAGAGCGAAAGGGGACAGGCTTCGTTCCCTCCAGGAGTGGGGGAGGCAAGAGGCCCACCCAGTAAGACTCCTGACCCCCATTTGCAAGGGGGGGCAAGCCTGCACTTCAAGTGCAGTCAAGGGGGCCTCCCAAATTGGGGGTCTTCAGGAGGGGGCAGAACAGAGAGGGCTGCAGCTCACCTGGCCTCCTTGTGCTGGGCTAGTTATCTGGATGGGGGGGGGCACTGGGGAGAAGCAGAGCTGCCCCCCATTTCAGGGGTGGAGATGGTACAGGGAAGAATGGGGGGACCCTCCTGGGATGAAGACGGCCTCCCCCCTCGCCAGCTCAGGGGCACAGGGGGTAGGTGGGCTCAGGTCTCTCCAGGCCCCCCCCAGCCCCACTCCCGAGGGTCCCTAATAGCCCTCCAGAGCAGGTGGGGGGAGGATTTCCCAGTCCAGGAAGGGCCTGGGGGGGGCGGGAGGGGAAGGGGGAGCAGCCCCCCTCGGTCTCATTTCTGGCTGCTGTTGTAGGGGGGGTGCCGCTGGTTCATGGGGTTCTCGGGGGCCTTCATCCACTCCTTCTTCAGCAGCTGCTTCAGCTGGGAGAGGCGCATGTTGGGGTTCTCCTGCTTCAGGCGGGGCAGGGTCCCCTCTTCGAAGGCCGCGAAGGCCGCCTTCATCCGGCGCTCCGGGTGCCGGTCAGGGTCCTCGGCCACGCTGCGGGGAAGGGAAGGGCGGTAGCAAGGTGAGGGGGGCACAGCCCCACGGCACAGGGCCCCCTCCCCAGGGCTCCTCTCGCCCAGCAGAGGAACCCAAAAAAAACCCCTCCCCCTTGGCCCGGAGGCCGCTTCCCAGCATGTCCGGGGCAGGAAACTCCCAAATTGAGGGGGGCTCCCAGTGCTGGCAACAGTCACTGCTGGCCCCAGCCGAGAGCCCTGTTTAAAGAGGGGAGGGCAGCTGCAGCCCCTCCCCTGGCCTGGCACCACAGGGGCTGCTGGTTCCACTGGGGCAGTGCCCCCTAAGAGCAAAGCCTCCCCCTCCCAGGGGAACAAGGGGGGGCCCTGCCCGGCCAGGCTCTGCACTGGGGAGGGTCCCGGGCACGGCCTCGCTGATCTGCTGGGGGATCCCCACCATCTTCTGCACCCGACTGTGAGGGAGGCGCCCCCCCCTGCGCCCCTCCCCAGCCCCACCTGAGCACCGCAATGGCCTCCTCGATGGTGCGGGCTTCCACCGAGCCCTCCTCCAGCACCCGCCGGTTGATGTTCTCCTCCAGGGGCACCTCCAGGTGGCTCTTGGGCTTCTCTGCCGGGGGCAGGGGGGGGAGAAACAGTAAGGTTGGACCAGAAGGACTGGCACTGGCGCTGCCACGGCTCAGAAACCCTCCATGGTGGGCAAGTGGATAAGACACACACACACACACACACACACACACCAAGGAGGCAGCTGTCTCCGGGCAGGGCTGGCCTGGGGACTGACCTCACCTTGCCCGCCCCATCTCCCGAGACCTCCGGGCTGCCCAGCCTTCAGCGTCTCCTGGCCGGCCCCATCCTGCCCCACCAGGGTCCAGCCACCCCCTCCCCTGTCAGGGCTCTTGGGGATACCCGAGGGGGCTGCTCACCGCCGCCGGCAGCATCCACGCTCTCCTTCAGCTCCTTCCGGAGAGCCTCGTCTATCTGGGCCCGGGTGACCTTGGTGGGGCCGGCCGGCTTGGGCGCTTTGCCCTTCAGCTTGGCATCCTCCTCCTCCAGCAGCCGCTGCAACTCCTTCTTCCGCTCCAGCTGGTCCAGGCGGCGCTTCTCCCGCTCCTCCTGGGGGAGGCAGAGATGGGGGAGCCCCGGGTGAGACTGCAGGGCCCCTGAAAGAACGGCTGGCATTCAGGGCAGATGACCCCCTTGCGCCCCTCGATGGGAAGAGATGGGGGTCCATAGTCCAAGACCTCTGGAGGTTGCAGGGGGGGGGGGCTGTCCTATCTCTGCCACAAGGCAGAACAATCAACCTGAGACAGGCATGGAAAGACCCCCCCCCCCATGGGGCTCTCTCTTGGCTGCAAGGGCCCCCTCGAGGCCGCAGGGTCCAGGCAGGCTCTGTTCTGACCAAGCCATAGCAGACCCCAGAAACACTCCTTGTTCCGAACCCCCCTCCCTTTATTCAGCTCCTGTAAATGACTAGCATTCACACCCGTGCAATAATCCTGCCAAAGTTCATTGAAGTAACCGACTTCGGTTCCTTGGGATACTTGCCAAGCCAGGAGCTTCCAGTTAAAGCTGTAAATTAAGTTTACAGCTGGCAAGCGGTCTCTGAGGCACGAACCAGGACAAGCAAATCTTCCAAAAGAAATGCAGAGGGTTTTCTCCTGCAACCCCCTCCCCTTTCCTCCTATTTATTCCCCAGCCAGGGAGGGGTCATTCGGCATCCACATGTGCCCGAGTCTGCTCCTTGTCCTCAGTTGTTCTCCTCTCCTAACAGCTCTGCGCATGCACGCATCTGGAACAGGCCCTGCTCCTCTGGCCCTGCAGAGGCCGGCGAGGGTTGGTCATAACGATAGGACAAGGAACCTCAATCACGGTCTCTTCAGACTTCCTCCAGAGTCCAGTTTCCTGGCCTGGCCAGCCTCAGTCTCTTTGTGCCGTACCACCCCCACCTCCTTCTAGACAGGGGTCCGTCCGTCCGTCCGTCCGTCCATCTTCTCTGTCCTCTTTCCAGAGTCTCAATATCATCTCTGTATTGTGGCAACCAGAATTGGACCGCCGGTTCCAGGTGTGGCCTCACCGAGTGAGTTGGTCCCAAGGCTTCTTGTGATCTTTGGGTTGGGAAGGGGGCTCAGGGCTGCCGGGTGTCTTGGAAGAAGGCCAAACGGAGCCTGGCCGTTGGAGGGTGGGAGTCAGTGAGAGGGAGGGTCCCAGAGGGACTCTGAGCTCCAGAGGGGGAGGTTTAGGTTTAGGTTTGTTCCTTTGTTCCTTGTGCCATACTTTGAACTGGGCAGAGCCCCTCCTCACCTGTGTGGGCCTCGTTAGCTCCACCTGCCCAAACACCCCTTTGTGCCCCTCCCTGCCCCTCTCCGGCCTGTAGGCACAGATGCCAGCACCCCCTCGCCCGCTCTGAGCTGCCAAGCTGCGGTTCCTCCTCGGTTTTTTAAAATGAGATTTATGTACGATAAAGTTATCTTGGTTTGGTAGAATTGCAATGTGTAAGATGATGTTGTTGCCGAAGTTTAATTTTTTATTCGAGATGTTACCATT
>JAEANM010009130.1:3129-16552 GCA_017656035.1 Myanophis thanlyinensis
CTGGTTCCTGGTGCCACAAAGATTGGGGACCACTGACTTAGAGGACATCTAGGGCCTGCCCTCTATCTGCCAGGAATAGCCTTAAAACCAAATAGTGTTTAGCTTCTTGAGTATCTAAAATGCTTTCAGTTCCTGGGTGGTTTTTCTCTGCTTCTTGATAAGTACTAACCACACTCCATAACCTTAATTAATTGATTAGCATTCTCCTGCTGGCTTATGCTGCTGCATGAAATGACAAGATCTTAATCAGCTTTTGTCTCCTCTAGCACATTCTTGCCATTTAAAAAAACACAATCTTTCTGATGCTAGAAAAAGTAATATCATATACTGTGCATATAGTCTTAAGTTCTCTTTGTTGTTGTTGTTCTTGTTTTTCAATGGAACTTTTAACATGGATGTCAATAAAATTAAAAAGTAAGTGTGTCCCCCTCCTACCCCCTATTTACCCTCCTTTCCAATTGTCCTTGTCCTCCTTTGCCTGTTCTGATAAGTCTATTTAGAGCCCCGCTGAACAGAAGTGGTACAGAAACTACATCAATCAATCAAATTGGGGTGCCTAGCAATATTAGTTTGTGTTTGTTTCAATTGTAAAAAAACCCCAACAATCAAAGAGCTTTCTTGATGTCCCCATGAGGAGAGCAGTCTGGGTAGAACACCCTTAACCTAATACAAGCCTCCTACTCCTCCTCTTCCTCTATTCTGACACAAGGAAGGAGGTTCCTGTAGATTCTGCTACTGTTTCGAGTTTCCATTTCACCATCCTCTTTTCTCCATAAGATGTTGAAGAACCTGCCTCTGGAACTAAGCTGTCGTTGTTAGGACTACCAGATCTAGGCTGCAAAAATCTTGAACAATCACGCGAGGACAGCAAAAAACCTTAACTCTTTGACAGGATGGTGGGGAATGAAAGGATTTATATTTCTTGCAGGCAGCTGGTCATTTGCATCCTTTTAGCGGCTCCTTGGAGCACTTGGAGGTTTATCTGTGTCTTCAGGGTCACCTGAGTAGTGCTCCTGGTTCCTGTAGTATGCAATTTTTCTTCTGGAAATCCATTCCTACTCCCACACCATTCAAAGGGTATTCATTCCAAATTGTACAGCTAAAAAAGTCCAGCTATCTTCAAGGAATGTAAATCCTTCCATTCCTCACTATCCTGTCAGAGCTGAAGAAGCTTCTTGGATGTGAAGCGAAATGTCTTCAAAAAAACAACAAGAAAGTCCAGTTGCCTCCTGAAAAAGCATCTTTGGGACAACATAGAAAGTAGTTTTTATGATGATTGGAAGTATTGCTGAAGCTGCTGCTACTGGACATTGCTGATCACCTTCTCCACCAGTTTAAAAAAAAAAAAGCAGACATGGGGCATCAAATCACTGGGCTAAGTAAATAGTGGTGCAATCTCCTCATGCTTCAGAACTGCCTTGAAGCAGGGATTAGTCCCTCTCCAAGAGAGGAGGGAGAGGGAGGGAGGGGGAGAGACAGAGAGAGAGGGAGGGAGGACAGGGACAATCACCCAATGTGTCCTCCAGAATGCAGGAGCAATGAAATATGCACTGTGTTGTACAACTTTGTTCTTTTTGTAAACGTTGTAACATTGCACATATGTATATAAGCTTCCATCACAACATAATAATGTATGGATCATCATTCTAAAGTTATAGTTTAGTTTCTCTTGGAAGTTCATAAGGGGAATGGTGTCCATTATATATATTAATAGAGGAAGCACATCAGCAGTTAAGCAAATCTTGCACGAAAAGAAATAGGTATATTTTTGGTGCCAGTTCTTGGTAGTGCAAAGCCCAACTTCTCCACCATCTCTTTTCCTGCTGCTCCTGCTGCTCATAAGTGGCAGGAAAAGGGAAAGTCTGCTGTGCTTCTCCAGTTCTAAGAAATTTGGGAAAGCCGACAGCAAAGACTCACCTCCAATCTTCTCTCTTCCCGTGATCCAGATGAAGGGTCATTTCAAAGATCACTTCCCCTTCGACCCCCATGAGTCAAAGAAATGGGAGAGGCAGCTTTTTGGCACAGACAGCTTTTGAAATCAGAGGCCAGGAACTAGTTGGGGGGATAAGATTGAAGAACTGCTCACAGTAGCCTCAGATGGCCAAAGGGAGAAGGTTGAGGCCTTACCCCAAATCTTGTTATTAGTTGCGAAGTCATGACCCATCATTAGTTGTGAAGTTGCAACCAATCGTGACGCCCATGGACAACATTCCTCCAGGCCTTTCTGTCCTCTACCATTCTCCGGAGTCCATTTAAGGTCACGCCGACTGCTTCAGTGACTCCATCCATCCACCTCATTCTCTGCCAACTTCTTCTTTTGCCCTCAATCGTTCCCAACATTAGGCTCTTTCTTCTCCAGTGAGTCCTTCCTTCCATTGGGTGGCCGAAGTATCTGAGTTTCATCTTCAGGATCTGATCTTCTGAAGAGCACTCAGGGTTGATCTCCTCTAAGTCTGACTTGTTTGTTCACCTTGCAGTCCAAGGGAGTCACAAGAGTCTTCTCCAGCACCATAGTTGAAAAGCCTCAATTCTTGGGGGCTCAGCCTTCCTTATGGTCCAACGTTCACAGCCATACATTGCAAACCCCAAATCTACCACAAACCAATTCACTACAGACTTTTCAGTTCAGCAAGAGGGGGTGGGGGGGAATCCTTCAGCAATAGAGCAAGAAGCTACAGGCTCAGGCTGCTAGTAATGAACCAGGGTTGGGTTGAGGAGGCGGCTACACATTCAGCAAATATTTTGTGGGAAGGCTTTGTGCTGGGTCAAACAGGAAGTGAATCAGGGTAAGATTTATGGAAAGTTGTATCACTAACTCAGAAATGAAGGACCTGGAATGTAAAACTTTCATTTTTCTTATAATAAACTCATTTTTACAGTAAGCGCACAGACTTGTGTTTAAACCTGATTTTGAGGCAATCTACAGACACCTGCCATCTCTTTTTCCCAGGTAAAAAGTCGGGGTCAGTTGCAGTTATTTCTTACATTAAAGCAAACTTTGGCTGGGCTGAGATGGGCGAATCGAAGGAAAGCACACCCACCCCCCACACCCCGTGTTGCGAGATCTTTAGCTATAATAATACATTTGTCCCGACATCACTTCTGGAATTCCTTCTTAGCAAAAGGGCGTGGAGATCGGGGCTCGAGCTGAGCGTGGTTCGTCCAACTTCGTGGGGCTGGTGTATCCTCTGAAAGCCCTCCTCCTGCTTTTTAATTAACTTTCAATATTAATTTTTAATCCACACACACACACACACACACATCGTTCTTGAGTTCCTCTGCGAGGTAAATGGGAGGTTTTAAAATTTTGATAGGTAAATAAACACCCAAACAAATAAATTCCGGTTTTTTTCCCTGTTATTTGCGTTGATGGTCTTGACGGGGGCGGGGCAGCGCCTCGTGGGAGCGTGTCATAAGGTCTGGAACTTTCCCCAGCCGCGCGTGGAGGGTGAGATGCTTGGGGCGAAATATGAGGTCGACCAGGGGTTTTCCGTGACCCTCCTACGGGCTGCGTGGTTTGGAAAGGGGGCGTTTCCCGGAACATTTATAAAGAGGAGCAAGGCGTCTAAGCGGTCAAAAAGGTTTTAGGCGCCGGGCTGTGTGTGGATCTAGCGGCAGCAACCAGGGTTTCAGTTTGTTCAAGACAGTTCAATTTCCACTTGGCTTCATCCGGACCGTCTCCCGAGCAGACGCCTTTCTCTGAGCTTGAGTTTCGCTCCAATCGTCATGCAGCGGCGGTCTTTCGTCTTTTTCCTGGTTGCTTTGGGCTCCTGGGCTTTTGAAAAAGGTAAGGCAGCAGTAGGTTTTTCACAATATCTTCCTCCAAACTCTGTTACTAGTGCGATCTCCGGAGATCTGACACCGATGGAATGTGGGATCTAGAAGTTTTGATGGGGTCTCTGGATCCTCTACTTACAAGCTCTGCTCCCGACCTGTCCGGAAACAGCTAAAAACATTCTGGTCAGGAAGGTTTTTGTGCCCTGAATTCAGGCTGCACAGTTACTTTATGTGTCTGAAGATTGGCATTGGAAATGAATACATGAGACTGAACTCTGATCAAACCTCAGCACGGTTTAAGTCATACCTAAACTACACACTAGAGAACTACTTTGATGTAGTGGTTAGAAACTGGGGGACTCTGAGTTGTGGTTCTGTTTTGGCATGAAACCAGCTGGGTAATTTTGGCCCAGTCACTCTGGACTAAAATCCTTTGGAAAGTTGAAGTTGAAGTTTTGACATTGTCAAAGGGCAACTCACTTCTGCAAAACCTTGCTAAGAAAACTGCAGATTCTAGTCCAAACAAGGCATACTCATATACACAAACCTTATGTTCACTTGTTGCCCTAAAGTTATAAGTTTCTTCTTCTTTTCCCTCTGCCTATTCCTGGAAAAGAGCAAGAATGGGACTTTTTTATCTTAAAAAAATTAGGTGATTCCCCAAAGCAGTTTCTGAGATACCAATTGCAGATTGTTTGTCTTAAGCATTCCTTCCCTCTGGTCTTTTATTTGCCCAACCTGAAGGCTTGATAAGTATGGTTTCTTCTGACACACCTTCCCTGAACTCTTGCACAGTGCAGTCAATTTGCTAGAAGAAAAACAAGAGGTTTCACCTGTCAACCCTAAGAATAGAATATTCGGATATTTCCACCTCCTTGCATTTGATCTCCCATGAAAACACAGTTGGTGGGTTAAATATTATTTGGCAATCACATTCTTTGTGGAGGCAAGATACAGATTTTGTTTCAGGCCAAGCAAGTTAATTAAAGGACAGCAGGGCAATATTTAGATGCTGAAGCCCATCCTTTGATGTGCTGACCAGACATTGGGGAGGAAGTGGGGATGAAGTATCTTCTCCAGGCTGTGTTTTCTTGTAGATGTAATTTAGATTTGTCTCTTAGAGATACCAGTTGGCTATTGATTCAGAAAATAACACAAAGTTTAAGAAAGGAGGCATTGCTAGTGGAGGAACAAACATTCTTCTCTAGAGTTACTCACTAAATTTACTCTAAATTTATTCACTTTGACAAAGTGATGGATTTTGTAACTGCTTGACAAACCACACTCAATGCGTAGTCCTTAATGGAACTACATCTATATGGAGGGAAGTAAGCAGTAGGATTTCCCAAGGTTCTGTTTTAGGTCAGTACTTTTCAATATCTTCATAACCAATTTAGATGAGGGAATAGAAGGGGAACTCATCACCATTGCAGAGAACACCAAGCTGGCAGGAAACATCCCAGAAGATAGGCTCAGGATCCAAAAGGATCTCAACAGACTTGGACACTGGTCCCTATCTAACAAAATGAAATGAAATTCAATAGTGAGAAAAGTACATTTTACACTCAGGCAAGAAAAACCAAATGTACAGGTTTAGACTAGATGGAACCTGGCTTGATAGCAGTAACTGTGAGAAGGATCTTGGAATTCTAGAGGACAGTCACTTAAATAGGAGCCAGCAGTGCACTGCAGCCATCAAAAAAGCCAATGCAAGCCTAGGCTGCTTTAACAGAGGGATAGAATCAAGATCACATAAGGTATTAGTACCGCTTTATAAGGCCTTGGTAAGACCACACACTGCATCCAGTTTTGGTTATCATATTATAAAAAAGATGTTGAGATCTCTGGAAAGAGTACAAAGATGGTTAAGGAGCTGGAGGCTAAAACGAAGAATGGTTGCTGGAACTGGGTCTGTTTAGTTTGATGAAAAGATGGACTAGGGGTGACATAATAACAGTTCTCCAATATCTCAGAGGCTGCCACAAAGAAGAGGGAGTCAATGTATTTTCCCAAGCACTTGAGGGCAGGACAAGAAACAATGGATGGATATTAATCAAAGAGAGAAGCAACCTAGAACTAAGGAGAAATTTCTTAACGGTGAGATTTAGACAGAGTGGCTTAGTTTTGAAAAATATGAAAAATGTAGGATTAACTTTGCTTAAGAATTCTGGAGAATTCATATGAAACCTAGCTATCCAAGCCACCCAGCCTGTTGGCCCTGCTGAAATGCATTTCAGTTGCATGTTGGTCACTTGTTTTTCCCTTGGCAAAAAGGTTATTCAGATTGGAGAGTGCCAAAAGGCTCCTTCTCAAGTTTCAACATAGATAAAAATCAAGCAGCCCCTCCCATGTTGATTCAAGATAATCTGTGGTCTTAGGGGGACAGCAATAAAGCTTAGAATTGCAGTATAGCAACTCAAGAGTTTCCTTAAATGGCCATTCTTCTATTCACTCAGTTGGGCAATTTCTGGAAAGGAGCTATATTTCTTTTAACACATGCAAGGAAAGGTGTGGCAGTTACTCCCAGACAGACAGGTACCGTACATAGAAGATGGTAGAGCAAGTCAATGAGTCATTGTACAAAGGGAAAAAAAGGAGCCTTGAAGCACCTTCTGAATCACATCTGAGCACATCCAGTGATTGTGATCCCTAAGTATACCCTAATTACAGGAACAGAAGATTTCCACATTCTCTAGACTACAATTTTTTTCCTGAACTATCAGAACTGCTTTCTCCAATCTGCCACACTCTGAAGTGTTGAGACCAGAATTCCCAGTCAGAGCAATGATATATTTAAAAAAGAAGTCAGGCTTTGATTGCATGGCCAACGTTGCCATCTTGACTTTTGGGCACTCCACCCCCACCCCATGGAGACTTCTGCTGAAGCACTCAAGAGTGCAGGAATGTGCTAAATGAACGAATGAAAAACACTTGTGAAGATTGCAGCAATATTTTTGGTGGCTGGAGAACAACAAACTTCAGGGAGAGTGGGATTTGCCAAATTCCAAAGCAATCTGGATTTATTCAGATTCCAGTCTGCTTCTCTGCTATTCTGGAGTTGTGTCAGAGAAGATGTAGAACTTTGGATTAAAAGCGTCTATGCTTTTGAAAGATCAGTAGTGCAAAAGCCAGGATTGAAATTTCTGAATTGCACATCTTTGGGAAGGCAGATCTCCTCCGTAGCTTGAACTTGACGACCTAGATTGTCCTCCCAAGATGAGTATAATTCTTCTCTAATAAAGCAGTTAGAACAAATATTGAATGGTTTCCTGCAATTTTACCAGTCTTTGGAAGTGAGGCATAACTTGTTACTGATCAAAGAACTGAGTTCCTGATAGTCATAATAAAGAAAAGGCAGGAAATATCTAGCTCTTAGCTCTGTAAAGATATGCTAAAATACTCTAATTCCAGCTCTGAATTTAGACAGCAACTAAGTAACATTAAGAGAGAATTGATTTGTCAATACAGTGACTTCTCATAGTCACAAGGGGCATATATGCTGGCCATTATGTCCCCTTCTCTCTAATCCAGCATTTCTCAACTTTGACTATTTTAAGAAGTAGACTTCAATACCCAGAATTCATGGAGTTGATGTCCACACATGTTAAAGTAGCCAAAGTTGAGAAATGCTGCTCTCTTGGGTCTGACTTGGGAAAAGTGGCATTCTTGCAGACTTGTCTTTGTTTCAGGATCAGTGCTGCGTCTCATCAAACCCATGACAGCTATTCATTTATAATGCTCAAAAGCCTAATCAACCTTAACAGAGATTTGAGTAAATAATACTTTATTGTCTGCTTTAATTAAATCTCATTACTTTCAAGCCCTTTCCACTCTTTTATAACTGATTTTTATGCAAATTATGTATTATTTTTTAAATATCAGGATTCTCAGAGGAAAACTTTGTGAGAATTTGGCCAGAAAACCCTGTGGTGCAATTTGGAGGTTCACTTCAGATAAACTGCAGCGCCAATATTGAAGCAGATGCGATTGGCCTTGAAACAGTCTTCAGAAAGGAAATCATTGGAACTGGATCCAATTGGAAAGCCTTCCGTGTCACCAACGTCAGTGACTGGAACACTATCTCATTGTGCTATGCTGAGGATCATCCGGCAAAAGCTGCAAAAGCAACCATTACTGTTTACAGTAAGTCACATGATGACTGTAATAACATATGAAAAATATTGGGCATCTAAAGTACCCTCAGTTTAAGTTCAACAGGAAGCCACAAGAGTCACTTAGTCAGGTAGAATCAAACCTTAGCATTGTTGGGTACAGTGATCAAATAACCAAGCAATAGACAACAGAAACCAGAATAAAAGCAATTAACAAAATTTTATTGACCAATTTGGGATACTTATGCAAGAGAGTTTTGTTCTGCACCAGTTGCAATTGATTTATTTCCTTTCTCAAAATTATATAGCTGACTGTC
The DNA here is from genome assembly GCA_017656035.1 of Myanophis thanlyinensis. Taxonomy (NCBI): domain Eukaryota; kingdom Metazoa; phylum Chordata; class Lepidosauria; order Squamata; family Homalopsidae; genus Myanophis; species Myanophis thanlyinensis. The sequence goes on from JAEANM010009130.1 coordinate 11,336, forward strand.
TCACTAAAAGTGGGAGCAGTATACAATAAAGTTAAAACAGTGAAGAAATACATAAAGCTGATATGCAGGGCAGCAGGAGGGGCACACCATGGCAAGACACCCACAAAGGGAGGCTTTCTTAGGCAAGATTTTTAATACTTCAACATTTCTCTCCATCTTCTCCTCTGGATTCCTTTTGGACAAATATTTCTAGCATATGCTAATCAAACAAAATTGATTTAGAACAGGGTTGTCAAACTCTAGGCCTGTGGGCTAGATTTGGCACACAGTGTGCTTAGATCTGGCCCACAGGGCTGCCCTGAAACAGTGAAAGACTGGCCTGCAGTGCCTTTGCCACCAAAAATGGAGCTCGTGAGGGCCGCATGCAACCCTCCCAGGCTCCATTTTCACTGGCAGAGGGCTGCAGGACCCTGGCCACGTGCATCCCAGCCATGCACATCCCGGCCTCCCAAGGTCAAACACAACCCTGATGCGGCCCTCAATGAAATTGAGTTTGACACCCCGATTTAGAACATTTTATTTCATTTCAGAATCTCCAGAGAGTGTTGAACTGGATCCAGTACCAAAAATGGAAGTGGGCAAGCAGTATAATTTGATATGCCGGGTTTTTGGTGTAGCCCCCATCCGGGATCTCACTGTGACCCTGCTGAAAGGGGAAGAGCAACTTCTGGTACAGACCTTTGAGGCTCATACTGACCCTGATGCTGCTTCTGTTATGGTGAACCATCAGATAACAGCTCAGCAAAATGATTACAACAAGACAATCACCTGCCAAACATCCCTGGACTTGAGACCAAGAGGACCACTCCTGAAAAACACTTCCCACGGCAAATCATTATGGATTCTTGGTGAGATGCTATCATTGCTCCAGTTCTGATTTAAACATACTGTGCCCTGTGGCTAGACAATGCTAGTTCTCCAAAGGAGGGGTTGGTCTACCTATTCCATTGTTTTGATTTTTATTTGCATAGATTGCAATGTTCCCTATAGTTGCCTCAGCACTCACCACCTGAAAGGCTAAGGAATGGGTACTATTGTGGCTGTGATTTCTTTTGCAATAACTGACGTGATTTCTCTTACATCATTGGCAGATTTTGCAAAGGCTCCCCTGCTCCATGCTGACCTGTTCTTAGAAGCTGGGGCCCTGGTGAAAGTGACTTGTGATGCACCTGAGGTTTCCCCAGCCAAAGAGGCCAAGTTTGATCTGTGGTTTGCAGGGAAACGTCTGATCTCCAACACCACTGTGATGGGGGGCTCGGCAAGTGCCCAGGCTATGATAGCCTCTTCCTCAGTTGGAGATCATGAGTTGATATGCATGGTCTCTCTGGGGCCAGTGACCAAAAATGTGACAAAGATGGTGAATGTGTTTGGTGAGTTTCATATCTGTAATTACTAACACAGAGAGATTAGAAGAGTTTTATTCCATCAATTTGAATAAACCTAAAAGAAGTTAGATTTTATTTTGAAAAACAAAACTTCAATAATGGGTTGGATCAGTCTAAGTAGCTTGAAAGAGAGCCCTTTGAAACCAATGGAATTGGAGAGATAAGTGACTCATCCCTGTTCTAGTTTCATTGAAATCCAAGAATAACTATTTTAGGATGAACCAAAAAAATATTCCTATTCAGATTAAATATACTGGTATGCAGATCTTAACCTTAGATCTCTCCTAAAGCCATTAGACATAAAGCCATTACAACTTACCGATTGCTTTGTTTTTACTGTATTGCATTTTGACATGCAGTATTTATTTAAAGAGGTCTGCATGTCTTAACCAAATAGAGAATGCAGAAATTGAAAAAAACAGCCACTCTCATCCATTTCACTTCTTTGGAACATTTGGTATCCAGTCATTTCAAGTATGCTACTTCTAAAATATGGCAGTTTTTCTTACAAGAACTCTGAGGTGAATGTGGACTGAAAGAGTATGAAGATGAAGCTCCTTCACTAAGCCTCTATGGTCGTAGAAGGATTTGAATTTAGGGTTCCTCTATGCTAGTCTTTAATGACTATTTTCATATCTAGGACAAGAGAGGGAGAGATAGCCTTTAGCCAGCATTTGTTTTAACTATTTTCATTAATCATTTTATAATCGTCTAAGTACATTATCATTGCTCTGCTCTATTCCCTCACAGCTTTACCAAAGCCCATCTTGCAAATTGGCAGTTCAGAAGCTGTCGTTGGTCAAACAGTGAACATTACATGTCGCGCTGATGGCAGTGCTTCCCCTGGTTTTAAAATGCAGATCAGGGATGCTACCAAAATATTAGCATCTGGTGATGTAGATTTGCTGCAGTATGCAGTGATTGCTCAGCAAGAGGATAACAAGAGGGAATTCATCTGCCAAGTAACCCTGACCGTTGATGGGCACACCAAGAAAAGAAATATGTCTCAAAAACTTACCATCTTCTGTGAGTAGGAAAAAAATGCACCTCATGTTTTATTCCTAGAGAATCAGTAATCTTTACTTCAAATAGTGGCAACAAATTTTACAGCTAGGATGAACTTGGAAATGGGGTACCATTGCATAGTGTTATGTACACCCAGGACTCTGCACCTCAGAAGGGGAAATAGGAGAATCATATGGGTAAATGCTTCTGTCATCCAGTGGTACCTTTCTTATAGAAACTCACCTAGTGTTCTTCTTGTTCTTCTAATTATTGATGTACTGGAAAATTGTTGTTTATTTGTTAGTTCTGTGACTCTGGGTGATTATATAGATTTAACAAATACACACACAAAACCCTCAATATAACTAAGTAATAAAAACTGCAACAAGAAAATACATGGGAGAAAGCACACTCAGTTTTCCTAACAATACAGTTACTTTAATAGCTTCATATCCCTGTTCCCAGATTCCTAGGCCAGATGGCAGAGCCATATCTTCAGGCCCTTCTGGAAGGCCAACAGATTTGGGGTCAGTCTGGTCTCAATGGGAATTGATGTTTCAAAGCAGATCTCCCAGCTAATTTATGAAGATACAAATGTATTGTTGTAATTAGAGTAAGAGAAAATGTACATTGGTTATTGGGTTTAGTTATTCCCCTGAACTAGGTAGGAAACCCAATGCAAGGCTGCCTAACAAAGTGGCAAATAGACTAGTAGGTTTGATGCCATCAGAAGGATTAATCTCTGACATCCAAAGCAATATGTCCCATTGTGGTTCTATTTATGTTTTTAAACAACATCAATAATATACTTTCTGATTTTTCTCAGTATTCTTGGAGGTATCCCTTTATGTTCTCAATTTAACTGGTTATTTAAATCTATTCAGATTGTGTGAGAGATGAGTTACTTGCTTCTGTGATTTGTTTCATACTTGGGATGTAGTATACTTTGACTCCCTTGATGCGCGGGCTCTTATATTTGCACAAAATGAATTCCCCCTTTCACTAGCCAATCAGGAATACAAGTAGTCCTTATGACCAAAATGGAGCCCTGAATCATGGGCATGGGTTGTTGTGGACAATAAGAGAGGCACCCATGTGACTGCCTTGCTCAATGACCACATTCCCAGTTTTTCCCACTGTGGTTATTAAAGGGAGTGTGAGCTGCCTCAGGTTATGGGAGAGGCCCTGGGAAGGCCCTGTGCAAGCCCAGGCCCACATTGCAGTGCCTCTCAGTTCAGACAGGGCCTACCCGCTCAGACACCCATGCACAGCTTCTGCCCCATTAGATTCCACAGTCTCGGGTATGTTTTCCATCCTGCTGAGTCCCACAGGACTCTTGGGACTCCTCTCTGCCCTAATGGATCACACCTTGATCTATTTATCTCTTCTGAAAAACTCCTTTTTGAAAGAACACCCAACTGATGCAAAGGCTGCATCATGCAATTCTGGAAATGGTGCCATTCTTGTGATCTCTTAGAAGGGTGTGATTTTCCAAATAGTGCAAGGTGGCCTCTACAGGAAGCACACATATTGCATTGGCTGGTCACTGTTTTGGAAAAGGCATTCTTCAGAAGAGATAATGAAGCAAAGTGTGATGGGATAGAAAGCAGGCCCAAGGCTTCTGGTACCAGCAGAGCGGGATGTGTGGCGGGAAATAGGCAGGTGGGGACAGTTGCAGTGTCCCTGTGGTTTGTTGTAAGAATAGGTGGACTGCCGAGCACCCAAATTTTCATCACATGAACATAAGGGCCCTGCAAAGCCCATAACTGAATGCAGGTAGTATGTTCCTTTGTTCAAAACCATCCTAAATTTAAACAGTGGCTGAATGAATGATTGTAAGTCAAGGACTATTTATAGGCTCCTAATCTAGAACGGGAGAGCATGTGCTGTTTTAGAGAGGGTTTGAAGCAGCCCTTAAAAGATTTGCAACATTTGCATAATATCTATTCTGTTCTGTTATGATATAATAAAAGAAGAGCGATACTCAAATATTCCCTAATTTAAGAAAAAACTAAAAACTGTGATTGATCCTTTTCCCTTGTGCTATTTTCTCCATTTGCCCAAAGCAATGATGTAATGACCAAGGAGAACCATACAAAATTCATGTTGAGTATTCCATTTGGAAAAGTCATAGAAGAGTAAAAAAACAAAAAGCAGACTTTGCCCCAGCTTTGTAAGTCCTGACTTAATTCATTCTATGGTTGGTTTTAATATTTTGAAAATGGCAAGAGACTCAAAATATTCGTGACTCCAAATATTACAATTTAATTGCCCCTCAGGTAAAAATAGATTCCAGCATTTCTAAGGATATGGCAATTTTGTCCATGGGGCTTGGATTTATTTAAAAACAACTCTGGGTGGCTCCCAATCAAAAGTTCAAACATAAAACTATATTAAAAGTATAAAACTAAATACACTACATTAAAAGCAACAAAAACCTGGTGCCAAATCAAACTTCTAATGTGCAGTCATCCAATTTTATTCCAGGTCTTGTGGGTCTTGAGTGTTTTTTGGAAGGCTAGGAAAGTGGAGGCCTGCCGAATTACAAAGGACAGAATGTCCCAGAGGACAAGGGCTGCTAAAAGATAGTGATTCTTAGTCCATCAGATGGCAATATTTAGGGGAAGGGACTAGGAGCACGCTCACTCTATCTGACCTGGTAGGATGGATAGATGTCTTTAGGAAAAGGGAGTCCTGCAGCTATTAGAATCGTATGACATTGTGAAAAATGTATCTGTAAGATGGGGGTCTATGCAAATAGAATAGAATAGAATAGAATAGAATAGAATAGAATAGAATAGAATAGAATAGAATAGAATAGAATAGA
>JAEANM010009131.1:0-16552 GCA_017656035.1 Myanophis thanlyinensis
GGGTGGGGTGGGGTGGGATGGGATAGAATATAATCTATAATAACCAGTGATAATTATGGTTGTCATACATTAAAATAGTGAGCTTCAATTGCATTGTCATTAATCCCAATTTAACTGCCCTGTAAACATTCCTAATAAAACGTAATATGTTGTGATATCTATCAAACAAGCAACAAACAATTTTTTTCTTCCTTTAAAGAACTTGAGAAAATGTGAATGGTTCCTCCCAAAACTTATTTATTTATCTGTCTAACTGTATCTTGTGATAAAGTATTAATGACAGGAGTGTGAAAAAATGCAATTATTAATGCAGGATTAATTAGGATTGTATTTTTAATTTATTTTTATTTTTTAACTTTTGAAATGAATGAATGTGTTAACATATTTCTTCTCTCATGTCACTCTCTTTTATGAACAATCTCCCTGGAATGTTCATAAACATCTTATTTTTAAGGTGAGTGGACTAGAAAAGTCAGTGGAGATATTTTTAAAAATATTAGCAACTTTTCTTTTCTCACCAATAGATGATTTCTCCCTGTATTTTCATTTCACAAGGGTGTCAACATCTGAAAATAAATGGTTGGTAATTTGTCACACACAGTATCAGAAGGTCCTTCTGTTCAGGCATTCATACTATTTTCTTACACAAAGACACTCCAGTCTGATATTCCTGCTCATGAAACAATTTTAAAGAATTCTTGAGGTTCCTAGTACAACCTTTGTTGACCTTCTGCAGATGTCTTTCTCTACTAGGCAATTGATTTTATTTTCTTTTTTCTCCAAAGCTTCTTCCCTTGGGTGGTCAGTTTAACACACATTTCACTACCCTTTTCGTTGCATTTTGGGGACGATGGAAAGAAATGAATAGAGGCTATTCAATTTATTGCACAGACAAGCAGGTAAATAATTAGAAAAGTGGCAATGGTTGTTTTGTTTGCTGATTAAGTAGACCTGTCCAAACCAAGCAATTCAGTCTTTTCTGTTATGTGGTCATTTTATGGTTATGTTGTGGCATATTTTAAACCTGGATTAAATTGTCCTAATTCGATTTTTATTTTCAAAAAAGCTAGCAGTTTGTCTCTATCTGTCCATTGATATTCTTGATTAAATTGTTAGTCCAGTTGGCCCAAACAAGTTATTCTTTTTCAATTATAAGTGTTATCAAAAGCATGCAATATCTGATAGCATCTATTATCAATTCACTTCAGGTTGATCTCAAGCCTAGCTTTATCACAGCATAGAAAAGGATGCTCTAAAATTACACAATGACTGTATTTAGGGTCATCTAGACAAAAATGATCAGGCTCAATTTATCCTTATTTGAATGTATTGTCTTACATGAAGCCCTAGTTCTCTGGAGAAGGCTGTAATGCTGGTAAAGATGGAAGGAAAGAGAAGACTGCAAAGTGAATGGACTCAGTTGCAGTAGTGATAACTGCATTGTTGAAAGACCTGAAACACTAGTCAATGAGAATATCTTCCTGTGGGGTCACTAAGATTTTGACAATAACTTTATGGTACATAATCAATCCAACAATCCATCATTCATTTCAGAATCTACATTGTAGGTACCATCTTTGTCACATATGTTTGTATAGGGGTAATCCTTGGGTGATGTTCCAAAGAAATTAATCTTATACAAAAAAAAATCTATACTTTTCTGTATCCTCCATTTTCTTCTTAAGAATGCTCAAAATTTCTATACATCCTGTCTTAACCAATGCAGTCTGCTCACTTCTTAGTTTTCAAACAGGAAACCCTAATATTGGACACAGTTCAGAGTATTTACAACCCAAGTTTATTTCCCAAAATCTTTTGAAGAAAAAAATATCTGGGATGGAATCTTTCATTTTATTCACTCTGCTCTCATTTACTAGAATCAGTGATATAGAGCCAGATTGTGCATGTATAATTGTAGGCAATACTATTTAGAATCTACTTATTAAGGTCACTATCTATATTTTTGCATCAACATTTAATATGGAAATTGGACAATGGTTTAAATAGTCATCATTATTTTTACAGCTTTCAAATAACAGTTAATAGAAGGCTTACTGAAACATCTGGAAAAAATGGATTTAAATCCATTTATCATTACTCCAACAGGGTAATGAATTCTAAGGAGTAGAATGGGAGCTTTCCTACTCTCCTTAGTGTGAATAATTATTGGAAATACAAATAAATGATAGCTTTAGACAGTTGATCATGAATAATATAAAATATTATAGAAAATTGATTAATATTTTCTTGATTTAATATTATACAATTGAGAATATTTTTTAAAACTTGATTTATTGACCAATGATTATTAAATATTTTAGTATCCTTGATTTATTATAGTATATAATAGTATTAGTATTACATTGTTGAAATTGTTTCAGCCATGAAATTGATAATTTACCAGGTCTTTCACCTCCATCCCTTATACAACTCAGTGAATATTTTTTTAAGTGTATAAAGTTCCTGTTTAGCACTCATTAAAACTTTTATAAACTCTGTGTCTTGAAAATTTATGCAAAATTCCTTAAGATTTTTCCATATTTCCCTGTTCAAGTTATTCATTTTTCTTTTTCCATTTAGCATAAGCAATACTATCAAATTGCTTATTTTATATATTTTTTAAATTGTATATCTTAGAGATATTTCAGATATTAAGTAAATCAACAAATGATCTGTATATCTGTCCTGAAGAAGCTGGGAAATAAAGGTATATTTAAAACCCTTTTAAAAATAGGGAAAGAGACATTGTAATGAATACATTTACAGGTGTATGATCTGATATTGCTATAATGCTTATTACATGTATTAATTCCTTCTGCTAAGATTAGAGATAACATAAAATAATCCAGTCATGAGTAACTCTGATAAGTGACTGAAAAAAGCAATATTCCTGTTATGAAAGATTCAAAAGTCATCACATATCCACAAATTAAATCTTGATATAATATTGTCACTTATTTTCCTGTAATTTGGTTAGAATAGTATTTTTATCTAATAAAGCGTCCAAAAACTTAGAATTTCCAGCTACAATTATCTGATCCAAAGCCAAAGTAAAAATATGTTTAAAACATCTACACACTGCATATGTAAAAATTGTTTTACCATAATTAATAGATCAGTGCATTTATAAAAATAATTATATATAAAATATTTCTGGATGAATTATTTCACTATAAACTATCAAAACTTGTTAATCTAAGTATCACATCTCTAGCAGGTTGGAATTCCCATTTATGTATATTTGAACAACCCAACTTCTAGATTTTTTCTTTTCTTTTTTATTTTTTTGTGGGGAAAAAAAGTTTCCTGTAAAGAAACAGCTTAAACAGTCATGCAATTTGGCAAATATCTGAAGAGACATCTAAAGCACTTCACGTTTCACAAAACTACTAGAGATGTTATACTGGAGATATAAGTATATGTGGACAAGACTATTTCATTAGATCAAGGAAAGCAAAAGAGGGCAAAATTAGCAGCATGAAAAATAAGGAAAAAGGGAGGAAAGTACTTTGTGTGCATCTGTCTGTGTGTATGTTTATATAGGTGTATGCGTACATATGTGTATGTAAATGCCCAGGTTTTATAACTCTAGATGTCCTTCCAATTCGCAAGATAGTTAACACCAAAGGAGCTCCATATAATTTATTTTGCGTATATTATCAATTCACATAATATACCCCAGTAAAAAAATAAGCATATAAGTTTCTGAAAAATAATTGTTTATAGAAAAATAAAACTTCTTATATTTCTTGCTTCTTTGCTTCTTTATTCATTAGAAATTATTTCATGGTATTTTAGTAATTTAGCTAAAAACAGATAATTGATCTAACTAAAATATTTTTAAAAAGAATCCCTAAGTAGAACATAATTGCTATTTATTCATTCCAATAGTAATCATAACATGATAAAACTGATATAACATAATAACAAAATGAACAATATCACATTTCTTACCATCAAATAATTTTTATACATTGTTTTTTGTATCATTTGACTCTGCCAATATTATAAGTGGTACAAAATAAATGTTTCAGAGGAGGACTGGACAGACTTCTGACAGTGTGGAAGTAATTTTGATGGTTCTGGAAGAAACACAACATAGTGAAACATAAACCAAAGTCCCATGATACCACAGTGTGTATTTGAAGAAGACCAAGATTTATTTTACTTTAGTTTGGGTAGATAGTTGACCTTGATTGACCTAAAAACAAACAATAACTAGCATCATTGATAATATTACCTAGTTTGATCAATGTAATGTCTAAAAAAATGAAGCTCCAAGAACACCAAGGACCCATCATTTCAACCCTTACAAATATTTTCCTTTATTGATAAACAAAACCTAGCTAAAGGTTGGACAGATTAGTATCTGAATAGAAAGCAACCAGGTCATTCCAAAACTGTAAGAAAACAATTTCTGTATTGTTTTCAAGAAAACCTGTGTCCCTTGAGCAAGGGTTGTGGAAAAAATGCTTTAACCTTTATTTTAGCTATTGTTATTTATGTGTTTTCTTCTTCAATATGACAGGAAACTAAAAGACAAAAGTGTCCTGAGAGAGAATTTCCGGAACTGTAAAAGTGGATGAATTAATATGGCATGCAACCCTGGGGTACAAGTTACTAAGTCTTTACTCTCAAGATATGTTAAATGACAACTTTCATGATTCAATGAGTCTGTTTGCTGGAGATTATGTGAAGTTCCACATGTCTGGAAAGCACTATATAGAGTCCAGGACATATTTTCCAAAATGTAGACAACCATAAGAAAAATACACAACTTCAGAACTGTCTGCTCTAGGGATTACTATTGCCCAGAACCAACATGCCTGAGGAGCATCTTCTTATCTTCCAAGGAAACACAAAGTGCTTGAAGACCTAAGATGAAGGCAGTCATTTCTAAAGTTCTTAGTACTAACTAATCCATGAATAGAATTTTTTAAAATGGCATTTTACATTTGATAAGAGGCCAGACATATTAGGAAGGAAAAAATAAAAATGAAATTATTTTGTTTGGTTTTTGTTTGTGTTTATTTGTGTTTTTTTTTAAATAGATGACATTCAGCATGCCAAATCACAGCTATGTAGAGAAAAAAGCAGGAATGTAGTAGCATTGCCTTGCTCTTGAAATATGCCATAATGAATGACTTTTTCTTCTACCTTCTATCTGAATTGTAAACAAAATATAACCTTGACATGGTTCTTTGTTCTTGTTCTTTACATTTATATCTCATTACCTCCAGCTGTCAGTAACATAAACAAGGGGATCTCCTTCCATTTTACCTCTGAAAAAACCCCTATGGGATAGATTTGGCTGACAGAGAAAGCAACTGCTCCAAAGTAACACTGATTTTTTCCTTCTGTAGAAATGAACTTGGAGCTGAATCTTTTGATTCCTCTTTTAAAATACTTCAACAATAGACTTCACTGTCTCATTGTTGTGGCCTTCTATAATTTTATTCTCCTACCATTTATATTTGGAAACAAAGTTAGAATGTGTCTAATCTAACTTCCTGCAAGATGCCACATCAATGAGTATTCTGAAAGGGCAGGTAAAAGGTATCATAAAATGTGCAACAAAATTATGTAGTACATGTTTGTACAAAGGAACCACAACTGACTCATCGTTTTAAATGCTTTGAGAAAGAATTCAAATGCTCTAAGGAGCTTTATTAATAGTAAAGCATTTACCATTTGCCTCTGGCAAAGAGGCAAAAGGTTTAAATAGGAAAACGTTGTTTTATTAAGGTATAATCCCCCAAACAATTAAAATAAAAATTTATTTCAAACTAGATGGTTTCACAGCTAAGGAATGTATACAATGTGCTAAATTTACCTTGTTTCCTGAAGACCACATATTAACTTTTTTACCTTTTAGACGAATTGGTGCTTATTTGCTATGGAGTTTTGCAGAAATTTAGATTATTAAATCTAAAATGGGCAAGCAGAATGTAGCTGAACTAAAAGCTATCATGCCACTCTCAGCCGCCTCAACCCAGACTCCTACTGTAAGTTCAGAAGTACCCAATATACAACTTGTTCAGACCAAGGGAAATCTAAGAACTTGTACTTAGGTAGTGGGAAAGTTTTATTAAATCTAAAATTGGCTAGCAATCAAGATAGAAGTAAAAGAGTAATACTGCTCTCCTAAAGCTCTGAAAAAGGAACTATTATGCAAGAATCTGGAAAAGACAGAACAGACAAGCAAGAATTATTTACTACAGTAAATCTGTTGTTTATAATGCAAGTTTCTATAGGAGTATTTGGATAGGATAGGATAGGACAGGCTGAAACTAAGCAATATAGAGTTGCTGTTTGTACATTTGAAGCTTGTCCTGCAACAGGTTTGTGATTTGGGGCTCTTCTGGAATTGCCTTCAGAACCTGTGGGAACTTCATCACTGGAAGCTTTCAAGAAGAGACTGGACTGCCACCTGTTAGAAATGGTGTACGGTCTCCTGGTTAGATGAGAGGTTGGACTAGATGACCTGCAAGGTCCCTTCCAACTCTGTTAATCTGTTAATTCCCCTGGTGCAGTAATTGCATTCTTACCTGATATTGAAGAATATGGAAATAGTAGCTATCTTCAATACTATTGCAATGTGCCTTAAATAGGGTTAGGATTATGGGAGATTGAGTAGGAATAACCATGGAATGAATGAATGCTAAATAAATAAAGCACATGCAATGTTTTAGCCCAAAATCCATTAGTGCACAGCATCTCTTAATTTGTTTGATTTCTCTGCCAAATTAATATTTTTAATTTCTTTAATTTCTCTGATACATACTGTATATTCAGAGATACGTATTTTTTCTGTGGAAGCTTAGAAACAAAACCATTAGTATTCTATAGTCTGCTAGGAGTTTCTATTTTTCTTATATTTCTCCACTGGAAATATTAAATTGCATGTGTTTTTCACAATGCTATATTTTGACTTCTTTTATCACTGAAAACTTTACATCGGAGTACTTAAAGCAACAAAAGGACTTTTTACATTGTCTTTTCTCCTCTAAATAATTTTCACCTATCTCAAAAAGAAAGCGGGAACTGGTTTCTCTAACCATATACCTGCCATTATTTTGTAATCATTGTGGCTAGGAAATGAAGAGCATTTTTTTTTCATTCTCTGCTGTATTCTTGATGGCTTTTCAATGAAATTGTTTAGCTATTTGGGAAGTTTTGTTAAGAACATGTTAAGAAGAGCAAAACCAAGTAGCTACACATCACAAGTAACTTCAAATCATGAGTACACCATGAAAGGGAAAGGAGAGAGCAAAGGTCACATATGGATGATAATCCCATCATTCAAATATTGTGATAGATCCCTAATACTTGTTAAAAGGTTTCTATGTAAAAGATCAAATTCTTCACCAAATACCATCTATAACAAACTGCAAGGATATTAAAATCATGACATCGCAAAATCATGCAAATGGTGTAAATAGGCAATGCTATCAGAATGCTGAAATAAATGCTTAAGTTGGATGGTAACATGATCACAATCATGTCTCTTAGCATGGCTATCTACGAGTTCTTTGCTTTGCAGCATCCACAATAGGCAGCAAAGCAGGCAAGGCGATGGAGATTAAGATTATGACTCTGCCCTTTTGTTTGTGTCCACCATGTTAGTACATGTATAAACCAGCTTGCATTGCATTACAGAATTAGGCTTGCCATTTCGCCTTTCTTGATTCCTGCCCTCCATGCATACTTCTGCCCTTCCTGTCTTGAAGATACTCATATCTCCATCAAGGATTAGTGGGAATACCTTTCACTGAACTTCTGAAATTAACATCCTTCTTTTGCCTTATTCAGGCCATAGGAAGATTGCTCCTGAAATACTTTGCCTCCTGATGCATTGTAAATGACAGGTTGCAATGTGATTTTCTGAAACAGAGTTTTATCTGTGTTCTCAGTGTATGCTTGTGAAGTTGAATATGATTTAATAATAACCCTGCTAGCAACAGACATAAATCAGAAGCTGTCCCCATGGTATCATATGATGAAAATTATATTGTATATTCCATATTTACACAATTTGAAGTGTCAGCTATTTTATGCTATTATTCTAACAATGAGCATCTTAAAAATATTACCCTCTTTTAAGTCAACAGTCCAATTATATTGAAAACTGAGCAACTGCTGCTTCATTTGATTTCTTTGAAAATATTGAATGGTGATTTTTTTACATTGCTATTACTATTTATCCATCTTGAGTTTGGGTTTTTAGAATGACAACTAGTGTTAAAAATTATGACAAATCAATTGATTATTCAGTTTTATTAATATTACGATAAATTCTAAATAAACTATGAAACAATGAAAAAGTAATCAAGCATTCACTGCTCTTGCTTTCTCTTAAATTATGTTTTTAGCTAAAGTGCTTGGTCCCTCACAAGATCAGAAATTAAATTAGCACATGGCAGATGTTCTTCTTTTATTTTGATAAAGATATATTTCAAGGATGATAAAATGTGTCTCTACTGCTTTGCATAAGAATGTTTTATGTAAGCATAAAGACCTTTTAAAGCCAAATACAACTTAAAAAGCCACTTCTAACAACAAAAGCCACAGTGTTCACAAAAAGTTTATTTTATTAAAATGCTATGAGAGTTCTATTCCTACCACAGGTTTGATTTATTCAATCAAGAAAACTGAGAGACTCTGCATCTATATTTATCAGTTTGGAAAAGATTTTTAAATATGATTGTTTCTCATATATTTTCTGGAAAACAAATATACTGTTTTGGAGGCTATGTGTTCTTAAGAATTATTTGTATTTGTATTTTAGGTTAAAATATACCTAATTCACACATGCTTTTCCAGAAGAACTAGTATGTTGTCCAATGATTGATTCGTAGTTAGAAGGGAAAGATACATACTATCTAAAACCAAGAACATTGTTTCTTGAGAATTAAAAGATTCCTTGAATTTTGGAACTCATTTATCTTAATGGAAGTTTTTTGTTTTATTTGAATATGGTAACAACCCTAATCCTAATGTTAATCCTGGCACAAATATTTTTTTCATTATAATTTAACATCTTTTAGTAACATTATGCTCTCTTTGATATAAAAATCCTTTCTAATATTTCCAGAAATTCTCTAACTATGATGCCACTGACATTTTAGAATTTTCTTCTTTGGACAATTTGTCCTTATATATTTATAAAAATATTAGGATTTTTTCATTTATTTACCAACAATTTTGAATTGTCAATATTGGAAAAAGGTAGGTGTATAATAGCCATGTGGTTCTATTTAATTATTTGGGGGGAGTGATTTGCTATTTCTCAGAATCACTTTTGTAACATTTATATTTCATCAACTATCAATAATTGCTATTTACTATTTTACTTAAAAATAATTTATACTCAAGTCATGCATTTTTATTCTGGAAAGATATTCTATATACATAACTTTCTATTTGGAGATCTAAGAACATGCTTACTGATCCATATTCAATTTTCCATTCTTTCTTCATTGCCCAAGTAGGTTTTTGAAAAAGCAAATACAGGTAATTGTATGACAACTACAACAGTTCATATTCTTTCCAGATATTCATTTTATTGACTAACTTTTCTATGCCACTCTATTCCCAGTTGCCCAGAGCAGTGTAATTTTTTTCCCTTTCTTTTCACTGTGAAACAAAGAATCCATTCTATTTCAGGAATAATTGTGTTATCCGTGTGGGGGAATAAAATTCCCTGATTATCTTCTCAATGAGATTATAGGTTATACATAAAAGGTTAAAAAAAAACACAAAGTGGTATGAACAGAGGAGAATGAGTATTCAGAACAAATTGGATAGAAGCAATATTTGACATTTGAAGAAAATGAAAACAGTCATACTAAATATTCACTAAAGATTTATTTGTGAGGTTTTTTGTTTGTTTTTTGTTTGCTTGCTTGCTTCTGAATTAGTTCTCTGCTTAAACCCAATTGTCCTCAATTCTTCACTTGAGTTAGCTAGAATTGGCTTTTCCTTCTATCCTTATTGCCTATCATTAGTCAATATACACTGGCTGATACTTCTTCAATTACATGTCTATCAAAATGGAATGACTTCCATTTTTAAGCCTCCTAAAACCTGATATGTTATTTTTATTGATGGCAGAGCATTTCCCCAGTCAGAGCAGGAATGTAATTTGTGGGCTCTCCTGGATTTGCAGCTCCTGCTTGAGCAACTTGTGGGTAGGAAAGCTTTTGCACAGATAAACCATGTGCACCAGTTTCACCTGTCTCTGGACTGCCTGTGGTCAGTCACACCTTAGTCACTTATCAGTTGGATTATTGCAATGCATTTCACATGAAGCTGCCCTTAAAGTTATAGCTGGTGCACGAAGCAGCAGCTCAAATAGTACCAACAGCTTCTTAGTTTGTCCAGATTACACCATTGCTATGCAAACTGCGCTGGCTCCCAGTTTCTTTCCAGGTACAATTTAAGGTGCTGCATATCAACTTTAGAAACCTACACAACACATAGCCAGGTTATCTATGGGGTCACTTCTGCCTGATGACATCTACCCATTCCACTGTATTGGGTGGAGCAGACCTTCCTTGTTTAGTAGGACCTAGGAAACATACCTTTTACATAATGATCCCTGTGGAACATGTATCTCTTTAAGATCTCACAGCCTCCACTCTCTTAACTTCCCAGAAACCATATTAAGAGCAAGTTCCTGATGAAACAGTATGGACCAGGGCTGGATAACTGTGGTGTTCATTGAATGCCTGATATTTCTTGTTTCATGTATGGGCTTTATTGTTGTGTTATTAGTTTTGTAAGCTGCTAGAATTGTGAGTCATAAAAAGGGCAGTCATTTAAATATTCTTTACACATGAAAAAACTTCTGGCTGACATTGCAGGGAGACAGACATGAGGAGAGGGTTTCCACATTCCCATGCCAAACGTTCCCCACTGGTGGACTCCAAAAGGAACCAAAGTTGCCCTGTAAGGGTGGCGATGCAAAGCAGGGTGCTTTGAGAGGTTGCAGAGAGCTACATCTCTCCTGCCTGACCTGGGGCTTGCTTTCCGTCTCAGCCATGGCGAGGAAAAGAAGCAGCCTAAGTATGGCTGCCTCAAAGCTGAGACAGCCAACAACCATCTAAGATTTGTGCTGGAGTGGACTTTTGTTGAACAGTGTGTGACCTGAGTGAGAAGATATTTGAATTAAAAATCTAACCCCAAGAAAACTTAGGGGAACTATTTACTCAGAATGATTTGCTAAAGCAGCATATAAGTGTGTTGAGAAAATTACCAAACCAGAAGGGAAATAATTAAAGAGAGAAAGACAAAAAATCTTTTTTCTTTTCTTTTAAAAATGCAGAAATTTAACTCTCAAAATGGAAAGACATAGTATTAAGAAGGCATGTTAAAATGCTAGAATAATGGATTTAAAAATTTAAAAAATAATACTTACTTGGATTATAATTTAAAAGTAGACTTGCCAGTAACATTATTGTGAAGGAGAGAGCACCACCTGCTGATGAAAGGAAAATTTATAAGCCTGGGAATACCCATTTGAAGGACTGTTATATAATCTATTGGATTATATTCATCTACTCCAAGACCACTGGAACTCAAACATTTAAATATGAACAAGGAAGATAGATCACTTATAAAAGTGACTTAAGGAGACTTGGATAATTCCCTGGCCCATTTAAAAGGAGCTGACTGATTATCTATGGGACATAAAGAACTGTAACTAGTGTAATACAAGATGAGTGTAACTTCAAATGAGATGGAGCTGATGTTTCAAAGCATAAAGGATTTTATACTGAAACAACATAAGACAACTATGGAACTATTCAATGGCATAGACCAAAAAATGGAAAATATTATACAAGGCAAAAAGAAAACAATAAGGAGGACATGTTAATAAAATTAACAATGATTGATGAGTTCAACTAGGAGGAAAACATTTTAAGACACTTAAAAAGAGAATGGGAGAAGTAGGAAAATGCTTTGGGAACAGAGACAGGGGCTAGAGTAGATAGTCTTAAAGCTAGACAGTGGAAGAGGGTAGGAAGGGGAGAAATATTCAGTTTGAACAGTCATTATATAGATGTAGATATAGACAGAGATAAAGATTTAAGAGAAGACTGCAAGTCAAAAAAGAATAAGACTTACAGTGTTGATAGGGGCAAGAGATGATAGCTAGAAAAAAGAGAAAAAACTTTTCTTTGAGAATATATTATAATTAGATAGACTGGATTAAAGCAAAGAATAAGAATAGAATTACTTTGTATTTATTGTGATAGATACTGATAGATACTGATAGATACTAAAAAATAGATAATGAAATAATGATAGATATGAAGAATGAATTATGGGACCTATAAATAAGAATTAAGTATTAAGAATGGGAAAATTAGAGATGAAATTATGGTACTGTTATATATGTTTGAATAACATAATGATTAACAGTGAAATAATAAAGTCAAATGATACAATAATACAATAGTACAATAATAAAGACCAATGATGAGCAGCTGCATCACCACCTGGTTTGGGAATTGCACCATTTCGGATCCAAGACCCTACAGGGAATAGTGAAGATGGTAGAGAAGATCATTGGGGTTGTTCTTTCCTCTGTCATGGACATTTACACCACACGCTGCATCCATAAAGCTAGAAACATTGTGGCTGACCACACACATCTTTCATACATGCGCTTTACTCTCCTGCCATCTGGAAAGAGGTTCTGAAGCATTCGGGCCTGCACAAACAGACTGTGTAAGTTTCTTTCCACAAGCCATCAGACTTCTCAACACAAAGAAACTGGAACCATAAATACTTGTGTATTTAGCTTTTTTCTAAGTTTTTAGCTTTAGAGCTATGTGTAGTTCTGTGTCCTGCTCTTTTTCTTTTTTATCTATGTTATCTGATGTAGCACCTTGGTCCTGGATAAACATTGTTTCATTTTACTGTGTATTGTACTGTATATTGTTGAAACGACAATAAAACCTACTTAACTTGACTTGAAATAATGAAAGAATACCACCTAAAATAAATGTGTATTATGATTAGAAACTTATACGCTGGATAAATGTAATAACTACGAGTAAGAATACTATTTTTATTTGTACTAAAATGTAAGGCACCCAGGTGTTCACTCAATGATATGTATGTGTAATATAAAATAAAAAAACTTAATAACAAAAATAAATAAATAAATATTCTTTACATATAAATAACTAAAATGAAGAAATTCCACTCCTAAATAATGGTATGAAATCTATATATATAAAAGCCAAATACAACTCACTCATCACTCATTACACTCAAATCTCCAGAACTGTAAAGCCCTCAAACTTTAAATTTGGCACATATGTTTCTCTTGGCTTCTAGGTGCTTGCTAAGAAAGGATTTTTTCAAAATGACATCAAAATGTCTGCATCTTTCACCTATGGAACTGCTTCTGAACTCAAGGCGGCAGGAGAGATATTCCCTTATGAGTTTCAATCACTGACCACTACTGAGCCAACTGATTGTGAACCAAATTTCTTCTGCATAGTATTCCAGTCCCCAATCACTTCTTACACTGACCTTCAGTGTAAGTTCAGATGAATCTGTTCCTTCTACTGTAACACCAGTTAAAGGGAAAAGAGGAGGAGGAAAAGATTTACAGATGCGATTAGGAAAACACAAGTAAGGGAAATTGGAAAAAAAATATCAAACTCATCCCCAAGTCAATAGAGAGACTGTAAAAAAAGTATGCATTATCAAATGTCCTAGACCAACAATAACCAAGACCAAAGAGGCTAACCTGGTTTATTGCAAGATGTACAGGTACACATTGAGTCCATAACAGAATAAGTCAGCACTAACAGCGTTTCTCAGCCTGTTAGTTTTATACTATATGAGCTGCTCCCAGCTTCACCCACACACGATCCCTCCCCCACAATCACCAGCACTTGTGCTCCCCATCACCATTGCCTATGTCATGCCTTTATTAGCTTGGGTTATTTTCCTAACCCTAACCTACACGCAACTGTTCCCAACTTATCCCAGATAATTCTAAACTAACTAATTAACCCCACATTTGTCCTCTATGCATTGTTGCCTATTAACAGCCTACAGCATACAGCAGTGTCATGCAACATAGCAGACAGTCAAACAGCAAACAGTTACCTCTTATCCCCTCCCCACCGGAACTCTTCCCCTGCCACCAGAAATGACATATCTTGGCAGCATGGCTTCTGTAGCTAGCCCAGTCTCCAGCTAGCCTTGCACCGACTCCATTGCGGTCTGGACCCATTGCTGCCTCCCTCCCATGTAGGCAAACCTTTTCAGGTTTGACCTGCATCTAATAACCCCTATGTTAATCAGGCATCTAAGCTAAATACAATAGAAAGATATCGCAAACCAGATCGATGCCTTGGACTAATAAGCATTTGTCTGGTTTTAAATATGAACCTCAGATTGATTACTCCAGGGAAAAGGTTGTTGATCTTGGACCTTGGTTACCCTGTGCCTCGTGCCGTGCCCTGAAGTGGTAGGATGAGACTCCTGGGATGTGCTGCAGTGGCAGTAAAGTTCAGCTCCCTCCCCTTGAGCCATACCCTGAAACCTTACACAGCCTTCTCACCCACCAGCATCCAATGGCAGAGCATTTTCTTTCTGCTGCCAGGAAGTATAGTTCAGAAGTGAAGGAGGGAAATTTATGCCAACATTCAAAGTGCAGGGGCAGATCTACCACAGGGAGATAGGGAGTATCATGGCGGGGCCTCAATAGCAGCCTTCATTTCTCCAGATCTACATTGTTGGTGGCAATGACAATGAGAAGGACATTTGTTGTGGAATCACATAGTTTCATTGTGAAGCACGGGCATCCAATTAATATTGTATAAATGGGAGAGCTGAGAGATTACTTTGAATGCTTGTCTGGGCGTAGTAGTATTAAATAGAAATCACACTCTCTACCTTGAAATTTCTTCAAGATAAGATACATGAGGAAAACTATTCCAGTTCTTTCCTTCTCTGAGATACCTATTCAGAGGTTATTGTACATAATCATGTGTAATTTATAGGTACCCAGTTATAGAATGTCTTTTTAGTTTTGATGAGAAACTAAACTAAAGTAATAAGTTTCATCCTGCTGCTTCCTAACTTTGCACAACATTCTTGGCAGAAGACCAACATCCAATGCTTCTTACCTGCAGATACAGGCTATTCAAGTGCTGAAGATGCTTGAACTTGAGCCAGGTGAAATAATGAATCCACGGAACAAAAGAGGGACTGTGCTGCCAAAACAAACCGTTTTACCTTTTTAATGTTTTTTTTCTTTTCATACACATTCATCACTTTGGACGAGATTAACTGGAAAGCTTCACCTGATCATTCTTAAAAGAAACCTTTTTTTTTTTTTTTGCTTTTCAAGCATTGCTCAGTTGGCACACTAGTGTGTCATATTAGTAGCTTATAGCTTACAGCACTGGAACAGAGAAACCAAGTTACAGGAGCTGACAACAAGATCTTTATATTTTTCTGTGTCTCAAGAGATAAGGGTGGCTAAGGTTTTTTTAATGGTGTTTAGAAAACATTTATTGAATTATATTGACCAATTTTATATAGCCTCCTAACCTTTTAATTTTTTAAAGGTTAAATAATACAGAGAAATGAGATACAAACAAAGAACAAAATTTCTAATAAAAGTTTACATTCCAGTAAGTTAAACCCTTATAGGAAACTATTTTAGATGCATAGAAAGATCTCCAAAAGAAAGTGGAATATTGATGTAATCACCAAGAAAGTGCAATGTGCAAAAATGTTTATGACAGGCAGGCAGATATCCAATTTCAGAAATGGCAATGTGGAATAAGAATTGTCCAAGAATTGGAAACCATTGCTTTAAGGCATTTCAGCATGGAAGTTTTGCTACATTTACTAGATTTCTAGAAAAACACCCTGGAATCAGACTATGCTTGGATGGTTAGAATTTTCATTATCTATTCTGGAAAAAAATATTTTGCTAGATATATTTGGTCAATCTAGTTTCCAACCATTTTTCAATTATTGCACACACATGCATCCTTATTGCCATTCAGTCTTGTATGATTTCTTTCTAAATAATATTTCTGATTGGTCTACTGTGCTCTGCGTTGGTTTGAATGGCAGCATATAGATACTACACTGAGTGAATGAATGGCTTGGAAATAAAATACATGAATCAAAGTCTGCTAAAAAGAAAAAGAGATAAAAGGAATGTCAAATCATGATCTAGCTTCATGGAACTGTAGCAAGTGACATTATTATGTATCGTTAGGAGCAGCTGGCATGGAAGAGGCTTAGTAACCTAATTGTAACTCTTTAGACTGAGTAAAATGTATATGACCTTTCAGTTTGTATTAAATTGGTATATTTGATGGGTGACAACTACCTGTTTGTGCAAAGAACAAATGACATGCAAATCAAACTATTTCTTAGGTTTGATATACCGTAAGTCCAAGCTACTAATCAAAGCTTCCCCCTTGCTGAGGGAGCAGGAAGATCCCTTGCAGGGGCGGGCCGAGGATTTCTCTTGTTTTCTGCAAGACAAAATCGCTCAGAT
>JAEANM010009132.1:0-16551 GCA_017656035.1 Myanophis thanlyinensis
ATTAGTTCACACAAACACACCATTCTCCTATTCTGGCCCTGCCCCTCTGTCAAATTTTAGAAACCATTGTGGCCCGCAAGTCAAAAAGTTTGCCCACCCGTGGGTTAGATCCTCCCCTCCATATGGGAGATTCCATAGAAGACTGTAGTTAATAACAGAGCTAAGATCCTCCAGGACTTCTAGATTCAGATGGATAGGCAGATACTGGCCAATCAACCAGATATTATGGTAATGGACAAGGACCAGAAGAAAGCAATGTGATAGATGCAATGATTTCAAGTGACAACAACTTCGGGAAGATGAAATATGAGAAGCTGGAAAAGTACCAGAGCCTGAAAGAGCAAGTCGTGAAGATATGAAAAGCAAAGGGTTCCAGTAATGGTAGAAGCCCTCCAGGCTATGACTTCTAAGCTGGAAAAGTGATCCAACAGATCCCAGGAATCACTTCAGAGCTCTCTGTCCAGAAGAGTGCTAAGGAACAGTTAAGATACCTCGCATAAACCTCAAAGTCCTAGGCCTCTGGTAGAGGGCTTGAAACTGAAGAAGACACAGACCACCCAAAGTAGTAAAAACGGAATTTTATATTTTGCATACATACGTACATTACCTACATTCTTTATTATAACAAATACATGCTTTTTTTCAAAGGAAAGATAAAAACTAATGAGAACTAATAGCTAGAATTTTAAAAAAGATGAAAAAAGAGAAGGAAAAGACAAGGCAAAAGTGCAGGGGAAAATGTAAAGGAACTTCTGAAGTTCTTTACAACAGTTATAAGTATAGATACAAATTAAGTTCTTAGTCTATGACTACAGCATGACTTAAATTTTCTTCTATAATCTATTATTTTTCTAATCATTAAATCATATCTCATAATTTCACTTTTTTCGGTTCATGCAAAATCTCTAAAACTAGTGAGATTGTCCCATTTCTCTTCATAACTTCAATAAGACCAGCTAATATCTTGTTCTCATTTCCAACTGATCTTGAATTCTTCATTTTATTAAACAGGTTACTACTGGGAAAGACATCAAAGCACAGATTTCCATAATCTTTAATAATGAATTCTGGGGAAAAGTCAGTTCCTGCCACAAAGAATTACTTGCAGACAAATAACAATGAAAAATGCTTTACGTGCCAAGCATATTGAAAAGACATGAACAATGAACACAACTTCAGTATAATATTTGGCTAATATATGTTAAATATGCTCCAGCAAATCATAAAACCTAGAAAATCACCAGTCTCAAGATAAGATGCAGAACAAGTCCCAGAATTCTCAGCAACAGAAATCAAGAAATCCACTCTCTGGAGTCTACCTGTGAGTCCATCAGCCCAGATGTGAGCCCTCTCATTGTCCCCCAAGATCCTACAGCAAATCTTTCTCGGTATACTTTTAATTTCTTGCCTCACAAATTAAAGCTGAAAATTATGCAGTTAAAGTAAGTTTACAGCAAAAGTTTGTTTTGGTTCCTTTAGTTCTACAATGAGCATGCATAAAAAAGAACTAAAAAGATCAATCTACTCCATATCACCAATCCATGACATGTGACAGTTCTTGCAGTAGGACTCTTGAAGGGCTCCCCTTGAAGAGCATCCAGAGGCTGCAGTTGGTGCAGAATGCGGCCGCGCGGGTAATTGCGGGAGCTCCTCGGAGCTCCCATATTACACCTCTCTTGTGCGAGCTGCACTGGCTCCCTGTGGCCTTTCGGGTGCGATTCAAGGTGTTGGTGCTTACCTTTAAAGCGCTCCATGGCTTGGGACCTGGGTACTTACGGGACCGCCTGTTGCCACCGTCAGCCTCCAGCTGACCGGTGCGTTCCCACAGGGTGGGCCTCCTCGGGGTTCCACTGTCAAGACGGTGTCGTCTGACAGCCCCGAGGGTACGAGCCTTCTCTGTGGCTGCACCCTCCCTGTGGAATGAATTGCCCCCGGAGATTCGGACCATTGTGGACCTGCGGACCTTCCGGCGTGTATTAAAAACCCATCTATTCCAGCAAGCCGATCTGGCCTAACACTTAACGGGGTTTTAAAATTGTTTAAATTTTTTAAAATTTTTAAATTTTAACTTTAGAATTTGGTTTATTTGAATTTCTTATTCTGGCCATTGATTTAATCTATTTTAATTGTATTTTAACTTTTGTGTATCTTGTTTTTAGATGGCTGTACACCGCCCCGAGTCCTTCGGGAGAGGGGCGGTATAGAAATCCTGTTAAATTAAAAATTAAATTAAAATTGCAGTAAAAACAAGTATACACTTTCTGCTTCATAATGTAATGTTTTAAGAGATGGGTGTCAAACTCGTCATGTCATGTGGTGAATCACGACATGTGTGGAACCCTGACAGCAACATTTTTTGCCTTTGAAGAGCCAAGTGGGCATGGCCTGTGCATGATGCATCCAGCCCATGAGCCGCCAATTTGACACCCCTGTTCTAAGAGATTCCTCAGCATTTAAAGTAACTGTCGATGCAATTGTAAGTATGAGAACCTATAGTAAAGTTACTTTTTCAGCATTGTTTTAACTTTGATCAGTCGCTCAACAAGGCTTTTGTTAAGTGAAGTATCCCTGTTGCAAAACAATTTATCCATCAAAAGGAAATGTTGGCAGATGTTTCCTCAGACATCCTACTGAAAGTTCCGGGGAGAAAATTATTTAAAGACTTTTGAAAAACAGTTCACCAAGAACATGAACTTTTAAATGAAAAGGCATGGAAGGTCCTACTACACTTCCTTCAGCATAGATAGAAGAAAATGGATTTTAACACTCACTGCAACCAAGACCAAATGCCAGGATAACCTGAATATTTTCCTGGCTCTAAGGCTTTTGATGAAGCATGACCAAATACACATATATGCCTTTCAAATTTATAATGTGTATTCAAGGGAGGGGGAGAGGGAAATAACAAGTACAATTAATTATTTCAATTTCTTCTCCACCACTGTTGACCTTTTAAAAAGGAAACAGTCATAAATATTCCTTACTAAAAAAAATTAAAGATTTGAAAGGTTTAGGATTTCATTACCGGTACCTTTAAATCCTTCCTTGAGCTGTACAACTTAAGGCAGCATACATCATGTTCCCCCCTCCAATTTTACCTTCAACCACAACCCTGTAGGGGGGCTGGACTGAGAGAAACACTATCCTGGATGACTAAGATAACAGAACAGCACATTTACACTGCAACATGTGCCACAAGTCAAATTTGTCTAATTTCAAAACTAATTTTTAGAAATGTAAGCTACATGCAAAGATAAGTTTTTGAATCACAAAAACAATGGAGCCATTTGTCCTGGTGGGATAAATCTCTTTTGCCTTGCTGGAAGCCATCATATTTGGCTGCCCATGCTTCAAAACCAAAAGGCTAATTGGGCACTCATACAAAAAGCTTGTTTGCATGGCAGCTGCTGCCGATGACTCAAACACTGATTTCTGAGTGATAACAATTGGCAGCAAGCAAGGGAAACATAAAGGCTTCCTTTCAGTGGCTCCATGGCATGGGCACCCTTGAAGCAAGTAATCTCGTGAGAAATTGGGCAAGGGGAAAAAGAGATCACATTAAATTTAAGGTTAAAAAGTGAATGTTAGGTTGCCATAACTCTCATTCTTGCATTTGAGAGCTCTTTCTTATATCCTTGGCTACAAGTCTCCCACTCGGTATAATTGGATACGAGTTGCTTGTGTTTCTTCAGCAAGTGATGGGTCAGTACTGAAACCGTGTCTGTTTTCCAGACAAAAGATACCATGCCTATCCAGAGCCAATTTGATCTAGTGGTTAAGGTGCTAGCTTAGAAACCAGGAGACTGCCGGTTCTAGTCTTGCCTTAGGCATGAAAATATGCTGGGTGACTTTGGATCAGTCATTCTCTCAGCCCAGCCTACCTCACAGAATTGTTGTTGTGTAGAAAATAAGAGGAGGAAGGAATAAGAGGTATGTTTGCTGCCTTGAGTTATTTATAAGAATAATAAAGCTGGGACATAAATAAATAAAATAAAATACATAAATAAATAATTATTATTATGTCATGCAATCTCCAGATTTTCAGAAGACCAAGAGGGGGCAGCAAAGAGAAGAAACTTTCTCTGTGCTGCCATCTAAGTGATAATCTGGATTTCTGCAACCCACCCATGGTAGTCCTAGCCTGAGTGAATATCAAGACCAAAAGGTCCTTCTATGTTCAAGATAAAATTTTGGCCCACTTAAAGATTAGTAAAAACACTCCCAGGAGACAACTTGGGTCATTCCTAGTAATCATTAGCCACTGCAGATAATGACTGCAGATGACTGCAGATTTAAAAATAACAATTTCAGTAAAAAGGCATTTTGAAATCACTTTCAGGAACTGTAAATAATAATTCCACAGCCTATGTTTATTTATTATATTTATATCCTGGGTTAGAGTAAGCAAGAATGACTGCCCTTGACTCAGAGGTCACCTAGCAAGTTCCATGCTTGGAGGAGAAGAAGGATCTGAGTCTACTACTCCACAAGACCCATAAGTTTATCTGGTTTCTGCTAATTTCTCTTACAAAAGTTTATGCCCCAACCCTAACCTTAACCCATTTTTTCTTCCAAAGGCTTGACATCATCTAACAGGGCTCATGCACATAATTTGTTCTATCCTCTATTTATTGTTACAGGAACATATTATGAGTTGCCTTAATTTTTTTATTAAACAGAGACAATAAAAAAAACCATGCCAACAATGTGTGGAACTTTGAAACTTTGAAACTCCCACTGGAATTTATAATAGCTTTCAGTTGATTAGAATTAATACAACAAACCATCAACTTATTTTGAGACACTAAAAGAGCATATTCCTGAATGTTAACTCCATTCCTAACATTTGGACATTCTGTTGATATAAGAAAAACTCTTTTCCAACATGTGAAACAAGAGATGTTGTTGCAGTCAGTGGCCTAACAGGTCATTGCATCCATTGGCTCAAGTTTTAGACAATACTTACCGGTATTATTCTCAATGTCCATATTCTTTGAACAGTGTTTCTGTTCTGGAAATGGATATCTGGAAAAAATGAGTAAATTCTCATAGCCTAAATGTTCTCTATTAAAGGTTATTAGCACTGGAAGGACACAGATATTGCCCTAATTATTGAACATTCTTGCCATTTATTGAAGTGTTTACATATATATGACCATACATGCTCGTATATGTGTATGTGTCTCTGTGAATATATGCCCTGTACATTTTCCCCTTTTATTTTATTTCTTTGTTTCTTTCTCACTTTGTTGCAGCTGTTATTTGTATTCAATTAACCTGGATGGCATACATTTGAATGACTACAAGATGGCAGCAAAGAGTTAAAATTTTCTGAATCTCTTGATTGCCATCTAATGGTCACTTGGGTTTTGAAAGCCCAGATCTAGTAACCTTATTTAAGGAGAAACTCAGAACTCCAAACCAAGCTAAGCCATGCTGTTTTTAAAATGAGCATGTCATCAGATTCTAGATTGCAGATTATGGCACAATAGCACCTGCATTAATTGACAAGTTTTTTAATATATTGTTGTAAACAATTACTGAGTTTCTTACTAATAAATCCCTGAAGTTTATTTGTAGTTCTGTGTTTGCATGCAACCAAAACTGTTTGTTTGTTTGTTTGGTGGCCAAATACAAAACCAGTGGTGGTTTGGAACAAGAATGGATTTATCAGTAAGATTATAGTCCTATGAATGGGGAATCAATCTATGTTTAATTCAGTATTAGAATCACATTGCCTAGGATTTCTTTTTAGCGTTTCCTAGCTTCCATTCAACTGGTTAAGCAACCCAGCTTCTAGACCCCTCTTAGCCCGGGAAGTTCACTGTGTAGCTTTAGGTCCAACCCTCTTTCTCTCAGACCAATCTATCTCCCAGGTTGTAATTGTATGAGGTTAAGAAAAAGAAAAAAGAAAAGTCGTGTATATCACCTTTTACACCTAAATAAAAGGTAGAAACAACATCTAAATAAATAAAAATAGAATCTCAAAAAATTATCTGCCAAAGAAATACTCAAAGCAGAGCTCCAAAGCAGTATAACAATATGCTTTCCAGGGCGAACATTATAACAGTAGAAACATTTCTCAAATATTTATTTTCTATTGTAATATAATCAGTAAATTCACAATAGTTATATCCCCAACCTTGTGAATCCAGAAAGGATTCACAAGGCTGCAATTCTCATCATCCCCAATTAACTGGACATGTTAGCTTACGATAACAAGGATTTTTCTAGAACACTTCTAGATGGCCAGAGATTGGTGACAAGCTGGCCTGCACTAGGGTAGCTCAGTGTAACTCAGAGAGTATCCCAGCACTGATGGATTCTGGGGGGAAAAGATTCTCAACTGGCAGGTAAATCAAAGCTCTCCAGTGTAATTAAATCATGACTACTTATTAACATTTGAATGATGAATCTTTTTCTTCGCACTGTATTGATGCTGTATGCTCTCAGCCTATTAACATTCATGAGAATGCAAACTTTAAGATGTTGTCTGGCTATGATAAAATAAAATTGCTCTAGACTATGCGAATTTTTAAAAATCTTTCCCTGAAGATGCCTTTAGGGTATGAATAAGAGCAGAGATAGAACAGGGCCCTGTGCATAAGTCTAACTTATTATCTCGTTGTCATAGGCAAATCACACTTAAATTCTGAGCGGAGAAAAGAAACAGACACTAACTGCTGAGAGGAAAGAATTAAACTTCTAAGCCATGACATTTACTTCTTTTTAAAGGTGGCATTTGTTCCTAATGTTGGAATTCCAAATAAGTGCAATCCTGTGAAGGGGAGCAAAAAGAAAGGTCAGGAACCCAGAAGAGTGTTGCTACACACTCTTTGTAACAATTCCTTGGAGCAACAGTTCAGATTTTGTCTACAAAATAAAAATGTCAGAAAAATGAAAAATGCATGCTTACTTCTTTGAGGCAGAAAACAAGCACTGAGTTGTTCTAATATTTACTTTATGAGACATTTATTCTGTTATCTGTGACTACTAGAATTTCTGTAAAAAAGATAAAATGTGTTTTTTACTCCACTAGTTGTGACTAACTTACTAACTGTTTCTTAAGCCTAAGAGTCAGCATTGTCTGGAGACATCATGCTGCATCACAGAGCGTACAGCGAACATGGAACACTATTACTTTCTCACATGTTTATATGTGTTTATATTTATATATTTTATATATATATAAAATATGTGTTTATATTAGTTTATACCTAATCCAGCCACAGGAGTTTTAAAACAGTGACTTCTTCTGCCAATTCCAAGCCCAGATAAATAGAGTGGGTTGCGTCAGGAAGTGCACCCGGCATAACAACATGCCAAATTTCAACATGTGACTCATCAGTGTGAATTCCACACTGGATCGGTCAAGGCCCGGGTTGTTAGATAGAAACAGATGATGTGCTGTGGTGACCCATCACGGATACAGCCGAAAGAAGAAGAAGATGCTTATACACGGTACCTATCCATCTACTTTCATTTACATGCTTTCAGGATTGCTAGGTTGGCAGGAGTTGGGATAAGTGACAGGAGCTCACTCCATTGTGAGGCACTTGGGTCTCCAACTGCTGAGCTGTAGACGTTTAACAGTCTAAGTCTCAGCGTCTCAGCAGCTAAGCCACTGTGTCCCTTTCATTAGAATTTCTATATTCCTATATAAATGTATTTAGAGTGATTGTGCAAGGGGTTGCTTATCCCAACAATGAACATTCATGTCCTTATATTTTACTTTTCAAGGGCCATATTATTAACCATTTTTAGTTATTTTCTGGTAATTTCTGTTTTTTGCCAAATGTGTTGAATGCAGCTATGATATATGAATAAATTACATAATTTCCATGCTGCAAGTTTCATGTATTATTCCCTTCTTTTGTTGTTTGTGCCTCAATAAAACTTAAACTAAAGTTAACAATAGAAAATCTGGTTTAATTAATATGTCTCCCTAATACAGAGGTGTCAAACTGGCAGCTCATGGGCTGGATACATCATGTGCAGGCCACGCCCACCCCAGCTCCGCGAAGAAACCCCCCCCCCACAATACATCACTTCACAGCAACGTGATGCAGCAAGTTTGACACCTGTGCCCTATTAGATTAAGCCTTGTAAGCAATTTGCCCTCGATCAGGCCTGTCAAACTAGCAGCCCACGGGCCAGATATGTCACATTCAGGCCATGGCTACTCTGGCTCCACAAAGGCAAAAAAAGTTGCAATATGTCATGATCCAGCCTGTGTCATGATCGAGTTTGACACCCATGCCTTAGATGTATGATTTTTAAAATTCAGCTATCCTTAAGACATTTTTTTCAACATTTCTTTTTGAAGATGTAGCTGCTTTGGTTTATATAGGAGGAGAGTGTATATTAGATACAGTGCATCAACTTTTTGTATGGATTTTCCAAAGACGTATTTTGTCATGCAGATTTCTGAAGCGTGAATGACAGATTCCAGTCACCTTCACACATTGCTACCTATTGATGCTTCAGATCAAATGTGTCTTGTGGGTTGCCTTGATTTTATTTTTCCACCTGAAATTCCCACTAGGCTAAATTTTACAACTTTGGAGCTGTGTGCATACATGCAAGCAGAAACTGCCTGAATTGGTTTCCAAAACAGCTGCTCAAGTCTAGAAGACTGGGCTATTTGAATGTTTGGAAACATATTTTCTTCATCTTCCTTATGTTCCAAAGCAATGCTTTAAAACTAATTTGCAAGGTGGTTTTCTTATTGTTTAAAGTATTTTTAAAACAACTTAAAATGAGATGGCACATGTGATTTTAATATTGCTGTAAGTCTATTTCCAAAATACTTCTAAATGTATGAATTAATATGGAGAACAACCTCAGTCATCTGGAAAAAAATTCAGTGTGGAAAACTGATTAATGATGAATGTAATTTGAATTAAGAATCAATGGATTGGCCTTTAGTAAATTCTTTCAGTGGGGTTTATCAATACAGTCTGTCACAAATCATGATTAATGAGCTACATTTTTTAGGTTCATACAATTTACTAAGCTGGAAACAAACGTTTTGGCTTAGTGTTTTGTATGAGACAGCTCACACATTTACTCATCACATTCTGTATGGGTTTTGTAACTGAACAATTTTAATTTTGCAACATAAAAGTACTAACTAAAAAGTCTGATTACAGGCAAGGTTCATCCAAACCATGCCAATTGCAAGCCGGCTATGATTTTAATTTTGACATTATTTGTTTAGCCTGAATTTACAGCATACAAGAAGTAAATCCTGATGAATTCATTAAATCTGTTTATTTTATCCATGTTTTGTAATCAAGAACGTCTGCCAGGTGAAGGGAAGATTAACCTTTGTAGTGTTCAGTCAAGTGATCAGAGCTATGACACATCAGTTTCTTGCTCAGCAGCAGCACTACAGTTCATTGTTATTACTCAAGTGATTAAGGAAGGTTGTGAATTCAGAACTCTCATCACACGATACAATCACTGTGGCAGACACTTCTATCCAAAGAAGAGTTCAACGGAGGTTCTTCAGTGAAAGATGGTAGATGATTTCCCTGTTGAGTTTAGGAGAGCATCTTGATGCCAGCAATGTTCAGCTTTGCCTATTTCTCTGCTGTAAATGTTTGTTAACACAGAATTGCTGAGGCATTCAGCTAATTCAGGCATGTATTAACTGCATAATTTCTCATTGAGTGTTCAATGAGTTGCAAAGCACTGGGTGTGAAGTGAAGCAGTGAAATATCTGCATCTTTGTTCGTGACCATCAGATGGTGAATTTATGAGCTAGTCCATAGAAAGAGATTCTGTTGGACAACTGTCTGTAGTAAAATATCCTGCGGCTGTAATCTCTATGGTATAAGCCAGGAATCCGAAATCCTGGGGCTGTGGATTGCTACCTGGTCTGCAGCCCATTGGGAACCAGGCTGCACAAGTGGTGGACAAGCACACAAGTCTTCACTTGTGCATGTGCAGTATTAGATCGGCGTATGAACCTTTCTCCTCCCAAACCACCATTGCCACACACACACCGCCAGTCCATTCAGCCAAAAAGTCTGGGGACCGCTGGTATAAGCTACTCCTTAATGTTGAGATTAGATTCCAAATTAAACCATGCAGCATTATTTTTCTTATTATTCATATTCTTTCTTCTCCATAAAAAACAGTAGATAATTGAACTAGTTCTAGAACTCAAGAAAGAGATCAAGGTTTATAACTGGTCTGGGCAGACCATTTATTCTCCAAAATTCAGTCAATGACAAGCTTGCGTCAAGTTTTGTCACAGCACTTACAGCTGCTCTTTCAGCAGGTGACTTCTCTGTGTGTTCTACAAACAAGCAATCAATTGATTCACAGAGTTTTACTTCCTCGAGTGACAGCTCAAAAGCTCTGCATGTGGAAAACATAAAGCAGAAAAATGTTGGCTTTTCACCATGAATGCAAGCATTTAAGCATTAATTAAAAATCAAAAGCCACAAAGAGATTCATAATGTGGCTCTTAGCCTGGAGCTTCTGTAATTATCATGAAGCCAACTTAAAGTTATACTGTAACAAAAGTATTTTGTTTTATAGTTATTTGTTTTTTGAAAAAGGTAAAGCATAAAAAAATAAAAATGGATAAAGCTCTATGTACCATGCACATAAGGAAAAGTGGTACATACTGTTACTGAATTTCTCTTTATCAAGCCTTCAATAAAACCATCAGCACTACACAACTCTACTATTTCACAGAAACAGGGAGGAACAATTTCACAGAATACATACTTTTCCTAATGTGAAATGTACCACATTTGTGAGATTAATTTCTTAAATCTGTTAGCAAGTAGCTGCAAAATTATTTGGGAAGGGGTAGGATCAAAAAAGTGGAAATATATTAATCTTTGGTACTCTCTGAGTTTGGTTGTTTTCTTGCAGACATTTCAATACCCAACTAGGTAATATCAGTCTAGAAGGGAATGCAATGAATTCTCATTTTATATAATAGTGGCTTGCCCTGTCAGGGTTGGTGTTCTTGGTAGTTCCTTAATTGGGATATTGTTTATTGCCTGTCAAGTAGTACACAATATGTCAACAGTCAAGAGAGTGCCAAACCTGACCTACGAATATTATCATGTATTGGCAAATGTATTTGTGTTGCCACAATAAAGAGTTTGATGTTAGTATCATTAGCTAGTGGTGGCATAGTGGTAAGAATGTAGTATTGCAGACTAATTTGACCAATTGCCAGTAGTTCGATTATCACTGGCTCAAGGTTGACTCAGCCTTCCATCCTTCCAAGGTCAGTAAATTGAGGATCCAGATTGCTGGGGGCAATATGCTGAGTCTGTAAACTGCTTAAAGGGGTGTAAAGCACTATGAAGCAGTATATAAGTCTAAGTGCTATTGCTATTGCTCTTCCAAATCAGCAGCATTCAAAAACACAAGACAAAAATACAACCTGTATTGTACTGTAGTGTACAGACAACCTGTATTCCTGCTGCCTACCCTACAAGTGGCCTGGTCTAGCCAGGTGGGAACACCTCATCTACTTGGCTGATTATCTATCTTCAAAAACATCAGCAGAGCAGAACCTGTTAAGAAACAATAGATTATCACCAACAAATCCCTGAACTGTGGTCGTGAATGGTTGCGTAAGCATTTCACTGCATATCGTACCATGTATGACTGTGCATGTGACCAATAAAATTTGAATTTGATTTTATTTGAATTTGAACCATATGACAGAAAATTATGGGAGAAAAATCCTAGAAAAAAAGACAGTAGCAGACCACTTTGGAACCAAGAAGCCAAAGAAACTTATTCAGGACTGAAGTTTCACCTGAACGTAGCTGGTTTTTTTTTTTAATCTCAGGCTTGCAAATGCCTTGATTAATGAACATTTTGAACCAAGTCACCTTTAAGAGGTAACTTGAATCTTCCTAATCATGAAGATAATATGTCCCGTATGGTTTTTGTTCTTGCTAAGAGGTTGTTTCTTAGAATTGTTCTTCATTTTTAATGTAAAGAGCAATGCAAATTCTATGTTCCATAAATACTTTTGTCCCACTTTTGAATTATAGCCCTTGTCTTTGTATCATTTCACACTCCAAATATGGTTGCTATAGTTGGCATACCACAAAAATGGTGTATTTAAGTAATTTATTTAGTAAATGTATTTGCATTATTTTTTGTGCAGAGATTTCAAGGCAACAAGTGTTTCTTAAAAAAACACCACCACAAGAAATACAATTATAAACTCAGTGAGAAAATAAAAGCAAAAGCTATTATGAACTATAAAAAACTATTATTGTCATAAAAAAGAAGCCTGGAGTACTTGACAAATGTTATAATCTCTTCCCCTCCAACTTGAACCAAAATGGATCAAAGCTGTCACCATGTGAATTTCTCTGAAGTGAGTACAGGTAGCCTTTGACTTATGACCACAATTGAGCCCAAACTATCCGTTGCTAATCAGAGCAGTTGTTAAGTGAATTTTGCCCCATTGTATGACATTTCTTGCCACCGTTAAGTGAACCACTGCAGTTTGTCAAATTAGTAACACGGTTGTTAAGTGAATCTAGTTTTCCCATTGACTTTGTTTGTCAGAAGGTCGCAAAACAAGACTGTATGATCCCGGGACGTGGCAATAAATATGTCATAAATATGAGTCAGTTGCCAAACTTCTGAATTTTGATCATGGGATCATGGGATTCTGCAATGTTGTAAGTGTGAAAAATGGTCATGTCCCTTTTTTCAGTGCGGTTGTAACTTTGAACGGTCAATAAATGAACTGTTTTAAGTCAAGGACTACCTGTATTCAACATGCAGGATAGCAATCCCTCTCAGGTCTCAATCACCATAAAGGTTCAAAAGAAGATTCCCATTAGCAAGAATAGATTTTAGAGAAAGTGGTAGATCTCTGCCTCCCTTTCCCCACCGTGGATCAATTTTTCCAACTCCAGAGTGTGCGTCTACAACTGATACTCAAATTCATTGGTATGGTTTCTTGCCATTTCAAGGAAGTTGAAATCTGGGAAATCGACAAATTGACAGATGCTCAGGTTCAGGGGGGGCTACTCTTAAGAATTCACTCGTGCATAGGGAACCATCACCAAAGGGGAATTGTAGCTGTATTTTCCAGTTTGCCAAAAGGCCCTGTTTCTGTGCTTTCAAATCTTGCTCCATTTACAGTGTTTTACATTTCTCCTCCCTGCTTTGCACAGCTTACCAGCCTTTGGCCCAATTCCATTATTGTCAATGCAACTGCTTCTGGCTGCTAGAGGCAGTTCAATCATAAAGGAAGAATTGCTTCACCACCTCACAGATGAGCAAGAAGATTGTAAGCTCTGAAGAGGCACCAGAGCAATAGAAACACCATCTGGTGAACAATATGAGGTAGAAGAGAGCTGACTTGTGATTCACTAGCTCACAATCTCCATGGCATGTTGTTATAGGTGCCAAACTCCCATGGATACAGCGCAGGAACTCTCAGATGGGAACAAAGCTTGTAGAACTCAGTTTCCATTTCAGAACACTCTGGCTTCGAATAAATCGACTTGGTTTATAAATTGACTGTTGGATTCTTAGGAAGAGAAAAGCCAGGTTCATTTTCTAGCAGTGTCACACTGACACACTCATTCTCAATGAGGCCGATTTTACCATCGGACAAATACAAAGAAGAAGCCAACATTATTATTATCCACCAATTTTTATCCTAGAGATAAAATTAAGCACTGCAATTTGTGTAGGCATGTGGCAAAAGCAAACCCAGGAATTATTTCAAGAAATCAAGCATGCTTTCCATCTTTAACCTAGCTAAAGGACTGATGAATTCACAATTGCAAAAAGATTGCAGGCAAAAATAAAAATAGAAAGCACCCAATTAATTCAAAGGGAACACCTTCAGAACAGTAGATAGAGTTCTTTCTAGAATTTTATAAACGGGAAGTGGTTCTCTTCAAATAAGTTGCCATGTCATTGTCACCATTAGCACATTCCATTTGAACACATATAGGTCAGTGAGTCTCAAGAGTGAATCCAGAATACTGGAGAATTTTAATATAGATTTGAAACAAGGTGATCTAAAAATGCACATCCTACAGGGAAAGTAACTGCATTTAAATGATGGAAGAAAACCAGAGAAGGTTTATGGAGAGTATTTTTTTTAATCACTTAAATTTAAAAGAAAATAATGTTTTGAAATATGCCCTGGAGATTAATCCTATGAGATTAAATTATTTCTCCTTAAAAAGCCATTGTGTTCAGACAAAAGAAATCCCTCTGTGTATCAATTAGAAGAAATGACATGATAAATGGAAACCATTTGTTCGTATAGTTGCCAGGGGTTAGTCTATCTCAGTGGCAACTAAGCCAAATATCCCAAGTATTTCCCACCTATTCTGTATCCAGAAGCCATGTGTTATTGCAATCAGCTAATGGGTCTATGCGGTATAATTTTAATCATTTATTTTGGTGTGCAACACAAAGACATCTCCCAAAATAATTGTGTTGCCCTTTCTGACAACATTGCAGCCCACTTTGAAGCATAAATCCTGCCTATCTGGAGTATATTTAAAATTAAGATGCTTAAGAAAAGATTAAAAACAAAACTAATTAAGTGCTCAAAAGCTCTGGCATATGATTTTAAATTACCCTTGGGAATCATGTATCTCTCCATGTTGTCATGGTGAAGAGAGAGATGGATGTCTTATGAAACAAGAAAGTCATATTTCTGAAAAGATTAAGCAATACAATGGGCCACCAAAATACCCCAAGTGGAGATACCCTAAATATATATATTTAAGATCCTAATTGTTGTTAACCTAGCTTTTCTTCCACCACTTTAGAAATATTCTACCACTAAAAAGCATTTGTAATTAGCTAGTTCATGTACACTGAGAGCTTTTGTACCAGAGACAAATTTCTTATGGGATTGATCACACTTGGCCAAATAAAATATTCCATTCTTCTTATTGCATTCAAAAAATGAATAAAAATAAGCAATTTTTTTTTTAAAAATGAGAACAAATAACGAATGCAAAATAAAAACAATAAAAAACAAACAAACAAGGCTGTGAACTTTGCCCCAGCACTTTAGGTTCCTTTGACAAGCAATCCCCAAGTTTTCTTAAATGTCCTCCGTCCTTCCCCGGCTTCATTTTCATCATCCAGAGCTCCCCGATTTCTTCGTAGGGGAACCTGTGGCTGAGCCGTTGACCAAGAGCCATTGACCAATGGGTGCTTCCTGTTCACACAGCAGTCAGTAAATCCATAAATGGCCCTTCCCCTTTCCTTTCTAAAACGAGAAGCTGAGCACAAAAAGAAAACAAGAAAAGAAAAGGGGTGACTTCTGGCAATCCCTCTGAAGCCCAACAGAAACGCCAGGCTGCAAGCGACATTTTTTCCTTTGCACTCCTA
The DNA here is from genome assembly GCA_017656035.1 of Myanophis thanlyinensis. Lineage (NCBI taxonomy): Eukaryota > Metazoa > Chordata > Lepidosauria > Squamata > Homalopsidae > Myanophis > Myanophis thanlyinensis. The sequence goes on from JAEANM010009132.1 coordinate 15,376, forward strand.
CCAAAGTGCTTGCCGGGAAGGGTTAGAACAGAACAGTAAAGTCTTACACTTAAGCAAGAAAAACCAAAAGTACACGTACAGACTGTGTGAAACCAGGCTTAATAGCAATAACTGTGACAGTTACCTTGGAGTCTTAGTGGACAAACAGCTAAATATGAGCCGGCAGTATGCAGCAGCAGCAGCCAAAAAAATCAACGCAATCCTAAATTGCATTAACAGAAGGATACAATCAAGATCAAGTAAGGCACTAATACCACTCTATAAAGCCTTAGTAAGACCACACCTAGAGTACTGCATCCAGTTTTGGTCACCACAATATAAAAAAAGGACTAGAAAGAGTGCAGAGAAGAGCAACAAAGATGATTAGGAGACTGGAGGATCAAACATATGAAGAAAAGTTGCAGGAACTGAGCCTGGCTAGTCTAGGGAAGAGAAGGACCAGGGGAGACATGATGGCAGTTCCAATATCTGAGAGGCTGCCACAGAGAGAAAGGGGTCAAGCTATTTCCCAAGGCACCTGAAGGCCAGAGAAGGAACAATGGATGGAAACTGAACAAGGAGAGATTCAACCTGGAAATAAGGAGGAATTTTCTGACCGTGAGAACAATCAACGGATGGAACAGAAGTTGCCTTTGGAAGTTGTGGCTGCTCCATCCCTGGAGGTTTTCAAGAAGAGACTGGACTGCCATCTGTCAGAAATGGTGTAGGATCTCCTGCTTGGGCTGGGGGCTGGATTAGATGACCTACAAGGTCTGTTTCAATTCTGTTAAAACCAGAAGGAAGGGGAAGCATTATTTGTCTTATAAAAATGACCTCCAGTTCACAAGCAGAGGGTAACCTCACCCTTTTCTGTCTGCAAAGGCGGGTGGTATTGTGGGAAAGGAAAAGAACCCCAGTTTTAAAAGGATGAGGTCAAAATAATTTGGTGTGTGTGTGTATAGGTGGGTGTTGCAGCAATCCTATTCTATTCTGTTGTTCTGTTCTGTTCTGTCTCAACGCAATGAGGGAAATTCTACTTTCCACCACTTCCAATGACAGAGAAGGATCAACATGAGGAGCAGTGATGAAATTCTATATTTTTTTTACTACCGGTTCTGTGGGCTACAGGATTAAACATCACCAAGCACAGAATTAAACTTCACCAAAGTTACAATGTAATAAGGGGAGAGGCAGTTT
>JAEANM010009133.1:0-16550 GCA_017656035.1 Myanophis thanlyinensis
TGGCAGGGAGCCAGGTATGTGAGCAGTAGGCCCAACTGAAACTTAGAACCCCACTTCACACAAAGGGACTCACATCCCAGTGAACAGTCCATGAAACTGTTGGCATCTTGCACTTGATCTTGATCTTCAGGGAAATAACAGCAAAATAAGAAGGGAAAAAATGGAAATGTCTAGATTAAGAGTCTATTGTGAAACTGACATGTTGTGGATGAAAGACTATGCTGTCCTCTCTTGCAGGAAGCAATGTGAAATCTAGTCCAAGTCTACCCCCTGCCTTAGGATGACCCAGCTCCATGTACTTATGCATACGTAAAATGTAGATTCCTGTCTAGTTTGGACAGAAAAAAAATTCCTTTAGCAGAATTTTAGTAGAAAGGTTCTGAAATTTCCTTGATTATTCCAACTTGAAGGAGAGTTCCTTCAACTAAAGTATCACGTAGTTCTGGGAAACTCCAGTGATAGAAGTAACAAAAAAAAATGATTAATAAATAAATGTGGAGCATCCTCTTCTCCAAATAACATTGGATTAGTTCCATTCACTTTATCTTGCAAGTCAATAATTCTTTCATCATGGGAACTATTATTAGAAAGGATCATTTTCCCTTTCTGTCTACTTGCTATACTGTACATTAAATCATTTCTGTAGAATATGAAGGAATGATGGATTTGGAGCTTTTCAGCTATGTTGTTTCTTGATTATTAAATATTTTAAACGAATATTCAGTAATTGGAAAGTTGATTCTTTAGGACTAAGATTTTATATAATTAGGACGTCAATAACAAAACCTCAGAAGATCACTTGAAGGGGACCAATTAAATCAATATCTACTTAAGAATTTAAAAGACTTCCTATGAAAAATGCACAAAAAGATTAATAGAGAATGAGATATATCAAACATTCGCTAGTTCATATCTGTATTTATAATTGAGATTTAAAGTTACAATGGGAGAGAAAGAGAGTCTTTTTCAAGTTGAGGAGAAGGAGGATTGCTTTCTAATGTTTCTGTCTCCAATAAAAATACTCAGTTTTATTATTAAAATCTCTGTTGCAGGGTTATAACTCCCCACAGGAGTTCATTGCTACCCAGGGGCCTTTGAAAAAAACTCTGGATGATTTTTGGAGACTGGTATGGGAGCAGAACATCTGTACTATTGTGATGTTGACAGTGGGCATGGAGAATGGACGGGTAAGTCCACAGAGGAAATTATTACTCCTCACTCCGACACATCAATGCTTCTAAATAATGAGTGGTCCTGAATAAATATGAGGGAGAGAGACTTATTTTCATGAATATTGTCAGAACCCTGTTTTTCTAGATCTAGCGGAAAATTAGACTACTAGACCTGGTATGCAGATACTTAACATATTCCTAAAGTTTCTGTTTAAAATGATGGGCTGTAGCTTTGTGAAATTATGATATGAAGTTAGTGGGCTGGGCAAATTAGACATTTGTTGTAGAAAAGGCATTTGTTTGAATTACTATACTGTATATTGGTGTTACATACTATAGCCGGTCACAAAGTAAATTGGGATTTAAAGGTAGATTTCTGGGCAGTATTGCTAGATGAACAAGAGTTTTCATTGCCCAGTTATTTACTTGTGATCTTATATTATTGTTTTATTTTCAGTCTCTATAATTCTGACAAAATATGAATATAATTGATCTATTAATGTCTCAGGTATAGATTTGTATTAATTGCAGTGTGGTTCATAAGGTGCAACAGGTAGCTGACTCTGATCTCCCATACCCTATTTTCTAGCTGTTTTTGATTAGTGGAAAAATTAGCCTGTGCCTATTGGGTGGTATATACATTACACAAAACATCTTGAGTAAGGGCAGACACCAACAATATGCTTTAGTGTTGGCATGGCTATTTTCTATTAACATTGTTAGAACTACTCTTTCTTCTGAACCTTTGAAAATGTGCTAACAGTCCTCCTATTTTTTACAGGTATTATGTGAATATTACTGGCCAACAGACATCTCTCCTGTCTCTTCTGGAGAAATTAGCATTCATCTTCTTGCTCAGAATTTTGCTGATGAATGGACAACACGGGAATTTAAACTGCACCATGTAAGTGGAAGCCCTGCAAACTACTCCCAAATCTTCCCAAACCAAAACCACTAAATAAGTTCTGTTAATCATTGTGCTGTGATATTGGTTCTTAGTAGTAGGGCCTCTTCCTGGATCAGCTTTCTTCATTGCAATGGCTGAAATCCACCAAAATTATCTCATATAGTACCAGGGCAAGGCTCCATCGCCTGCAATTTTAACAATAGAACCTAGTCTGTGATATAATACGTGGTAACACAATGAATTGATTCTGCCAGACTGTTATTCTCTTTGCTGGTCCAGGTTTGTTACCTGACCTCTTGTCATAGACATTAACATAGTCCTTTCCTATTACAGAAAGGACTAAATATAGAGCGAAGATTGAGTCATTTACACTACACAGCATGGCCTAATCATGGTATTCCTGAGTCTACCATCTCCATGATCGCTTTCATAGATCTGGTACGAGCACATATGCAGAGTGTAAGTGAAGGTGGACCTATCCTGGTACATGGTAGGTAAGTTGCAATCAACCTACATGCTCATTTTTTTAGACTGTTTCAGTTAAAAACAAGAGCAAAATTCTCAAAATCTCTGTCAAGAGGTGGAGATGTTCAAAAAAGAGATGTGTTCAGCCCCCAGAAATGTTAAGTATAACTCTTGGCTATGAAAATACCTTAAAAAAAAGGAGGTATGCCTTTTAACTATGGTGACAAGAAAGTCTGAATTACAAGAACTGCATTACATCTTCCTCATCTTCTGAAGGAACAGGAATTACTTCTTGTCCAATTCCCTTGTATGTTGGATTTTGAAAGAATGGAGGTGAGAATGGGTAAAATGGAACCAAAACACGAAACTTTTCGCTGAGAGAATCCCTGGTTTCACTTCTATTGCAGTGCAGGAGTGGGCCGCACAGGAACCTTCATTGCCCTTGATCGGCTCCTACAGCAATTAAAGCATGAGAAGCTGGTTGATATCTTCAATACCATTTACAGCCTTCGAATGAATCGGCATTGTATGATAGAGACACTGGTGAGAAAACCTGAATCTCTCTTTTAGATCTGCAACTATCCAATTATTTAAGGATACGAAAAGTCTCTTTCTTTCCATGAAATATTTGTCACCAGTGGAGATGGTGAAATTATAGTGGAAAGGAACCCTTCATTATGAAGAGGAACTTAAAATCTCAGTAATGAGAGCTGATGATTACCAAGCTAAAAGCGATGAAAGAATTATTATACTGGAATGAATTAGACTATGACCCGCACACAATTTTTTGTCATTTTTGGCTGTTGGCGGCACCAGAGATAGTGCTAAAGATCAATTGCAAAACTGTGTCCTACCAATTTTCAGCAGAAGACCAATGTAAATATTGGTAGAGATCTGAGACAAGTTCCAGATGTTATAAGAACCAGGTATTACAAAGTGAAGGCTCAGTAGGAAATTGTGCCATGTAGAAAATGTGAGAAGTATCGCGGTCTTTCAAACTTGTCCTGCTTATCTTTGTATCCTACTTAGATCCCAGGGTTAAACTTTTCTATAGTTTTGATAATCCACACAGGGGATAAAAGAAAACCTCTCAGTTTTGCATCTTAGTAGCATTCTATTTCAAAATGTGCTGTGTAGATAAGCCATATGTTTTGCTTCCCAGGGGCAATACATTTTCCTGCATAGCTGCATCCTAGAGAAGATCTCTGAAGATCCACTCATTGGCCTATCAGAAATGTAAGTGTTTTCCACATATGCAATCCTTGTTAGGTTCCCCATCATACCTATCATTCTTAGCCTAATAGTGCTTGCCCTACAAAAGTTATCAACCATGGAAACTTTCCTATGTCTTATCTTCAAGCAGATCAGAACCCTACTGTGCCCAATCAGAGCTTCTACAAGTATAAGGCTAAGGGGAACAAATCTAGGGACTTTTATTTCACATTGAGAAGGACCTTTGGAAAGCAGATGTCCATGCAACATACTTACAATAAACATTTTTGTCTTGCCCTGCATTACAATAACATCAGCTTTCTTTCAGTACAATTATAGAATTATCCACTTTTATTCTTAATCTTCATTAGTACTTTGTCCAGCATATTGATGTCTGCTCTTCTTACCTATACAATAATATCAACCAACAGAGCCAGGTTTATAGAGGTGCTGATTTTTCTGTGTAAAATTGTCAGCTATGATGTTAAATTACTGCAGTCAGCAGCTAAGTAAACTCATTTATTGTCTTTTCAAGATCCCATCCAGTCTCTCTCAAAAGTTTTGTTCAGCATCATGCAAAAAACTGTTCTCAGTCCAATGCTGGCTTCCTAAAGGAATATGAGGTAAGATTTTGGCATAAGGATGTTCAGTTTAAGAAAAAAATTCCCATGAATAAATTCATAGCAGAGGCCCAACTTCAGTAACAAATGATTAGAAAAGTATCCTTTCTGAAGTCCTTAGTACTCCAGTTAATATCTAAAGTACTGGATTAAATGGAAACTCAGTATATAATGCAGCTTTCTATATTTACTTTTCTATGCTATTCCATGTATTCATTCAAGTAGAGTTTTTGTCCCTCAACATTTTTTTTGTTTAGAACATAAGATATTGAATGCACGTAAGCTGCACATTCCAATCAATATGGCCTTTATCATTGTTGTTCTTATTATTTACTATAAATTATAGGCTGCGCAACTCCCAGTAACTTTACAGACCTTATTCATTTGGCTGAATGTTTGGAAAGACTGTGGAGCAGTTACTGTATTGATCCCGCCCACACCCACAGGGACAGGATTTTGCCAAGCTCTTTGTGAATGAAAAGTATGTCAGTTAAGCCAGAACTAACAATTTCCCAGTCTTAAATATTCCTTTTCTGTTGTATTTGTCTTCAGCAGATGCTCTTGGAAGTTGCAAAAGAGGAAATAAATTCTGCCATACCCCCCTCTGCCAATCAGCAAATCAACCTCAGCTCCAGCAAGATTCCATGTGAGTGATAATAATTTTGTAGCCAGTAAAAACATGCCTTAGATTTGTACTTAAGGAGAACAAAGGCTCATCCACTTAGCCACTTGACTGTGATTTCCTATGGAGCCAGAGTCCAAGGTAATCATATGAAAGTAATCATATCAGCATAAATTGTGCTGTGCCCACAGCAGGCCCTTCATATGCATCCAAACTGGGATTGAGCTGAGTTTCTGCCCTGTAACCTTTCCATATTACACTGTAAGGGCAGTGATATAAAATTTTCTCTGGTTGAAGTTTGTCATTAATTTCATAAACATGTCTGATGAGGTGCTTATAAGGTCTGGACTTTCCAATCACTATTTTTGTTCTATTTGTTCCTCAAAGGACTTTTGCCCCTATCAGCCTACCAACTATTAAATGGTGGGAAACACTTTTTCTTTTTAAATTACAGTATATCCATTGTCTGGATTTGTGCAGCTGAGATTGGTTATTTGATAAGGAAAGGTGAAGTTTGAGAAATCAGTTTACTGATCCCTGTGTCAAATTAAAGTATTCATCTGAAATATCCCCAGATCAGGACAGATCAAACACCTAAGCTGTTCAGTCTGATTCAGAGACAGTTTCTCCCCATCCAGCCTCCAGGTACTGGAATTCTTGGCCATTCCAAGATCAAAAAATATAATTGAGTATCATCAGCATACTAGTAATACCAAATCCCAAACCTGTTGTTAACCTTGGCAAATAGTTTCCTATAAATAGTTTCCTATAAATATCTAAAAAAGGTGGGGGGAGTAGTATTGTGTGGCACCCAAAGGAGTAGGGGGACTAGGTTATTCTCTCCAAATAACACTGAATAGGACCAAGGGAAGAAAGAAGGAGAAGCACTGTAAAATGGTGGCCCCATTCCCCAACCCACAGAGCTATCTCAGAAGGATACCAGGGTCAATAGTATGATAGTCCAGCAGTTTGTAGGAAGTCATTGCTTTAGTTGGGACTCTCCCTGAGGTCAGGCTTCCTCAGAAAAAAGTTACAGCCTAAGCTGAGCACAGCAAATTCCTTGCCATAAAAAGGCTAATTGTTCTGAGACTTGGTAGAGTCCATAGCAAGAACTATAACAATAGAACTAAATTAACTGGGTGAGATAAAATAGATGTGATGATAGGTGTGGTGCTGTCTGCACTCAACTGAACATGATACATATGTCTTCCAACCATTGTCCTTCACACTAAGTCTGTCTTGCAGATGATCGCTCTAAAGTGAAGTTTTTACCACTGGATCGGGATCCATTCTCAGATCTTGCACATGTCTGGTTTATCCCTGTGAGTCCACCCTACTTTATATTCTTGTCTTTCTGCTTTCTGTTATTGCAGAAATATTTTTTTGCTCCTTGTTTTATTTATAAAAGGAATAATTTATATGCCAGTAGATATTAATTTTTTCTATATTGCTTCTACAGTATTAATCTAAAAGCAATATATACTTTAAAAATCTCCCCTTTAGTTTTATACGTAATAGCATGTTAAAACTTAGATCAGATTTAAATGAGGTTTACCTTGTTATCCCAATATTAGACCAAACCTGCCTAGTGTCATTTGCTTCCATAATTTTTTGCACTTTTTCTACAAGCAAGTTGTATAAACAAAACTCTTGTGTTGTTAATTAGTTTATGTCTTTTTAATACGATAGGGCTGCAACTCAGCCAAGGACTATATTGCTATAGAAGGACCTGACAAGCTGGCCCTGGAGGAGTTCTGGGGATTAATCTGGGAACGTGGTGTCCACACTATCATCACTTTACTGCCTAGGCAAATGAATAGTCCGGTAAGATACGGTACTCATCGTATAATTTCACAGAATCCTAAAGAGAGGCCATTCTGGGATAATGGTACTAAATGATTCAGCAATGCAGAATAATATGAGGAGTTTATACTTAAGATTGATAGAAATGCCACTAAGTTACTGTCCTAGCTGCGTAAGAGTCGTTATTCTATGAAAGTGGGAATTGTGATGTTCCTTCATGAAGAGGGCCAAAAGCTCGAGACATTCTTGTTTAGGTAACACCATCCTTCTTAGGAGAGTAATGACTCATGAGAAAAATTTCTGCTCGCAGTCACTCATGATTTAGTCACTTCCTGCCTAAGTAATACCAAAGCTGCCTTTGAAAAGCACTTGGAAGCTACAGCTATTTCAGAATGCAGTGGCCTGGATTGTGATGGTTATCTCATTGCTCTGGGAACTGCAATGACTGTCAGACAACTTTGTATGCAATTCAGTTGTCACCTTCAAGGCCATACTGTATATGGTTTTGGTTATTTGTGCAAGCATCTTCACTACTTATTTGCTTATAGAGGCCCGGCTGTTCCAAACTTGATTCAAGACTTGAACTTGGCAGAACCATGATTTTGTATATTTCCTCTTTTTTGTATTATGTTAATGTTGTATTTATTTTATGAGAGGGCTCATTTATTTTTCTTTAAGGTCAAAGACAGTCTTTTCCTTTCGTTTTTATTTTTTTAATATTAGCTGCCTCAATTTGGCAGCATGCAAATTATGTCATTAAATAACTATCCCCACTGCCCTGTTTATGAGCCGGTCTATAGGACTCCAGTATGTTGAAGACTGCCTTGTTTATTAGCATCACCGTGATAATAAAAGGACACCGGCTTTTTTTAAAAAAAAAAAATTGAATGAGCTCTGCCAAAATATTCATGTGAGAAGCATTACTTCAGTAACAGGCAACAATTTGGCTGTATACTCTAGTGCAGGGGTCTGCAACCTTGGTAACTTTAAGCAAAGCTGGCTGAGGAATTCTGGGAGTTGAAGTCCACAAGTCTTAAAGTTGCCAAGGTTGCAGACCCCTGCTCTAGTGTTATGAATTTTATTTGGGGAATAGGAAGTTTAATTTAATTTAATTTCAAAATTTATATACCGCCCCCTCTCCCAAGGGACTTGGGGTGGTGCACAGCAGATAAAAAACATACATACATACATAACAATCTAAAAAACCAATTAAAATAATTATATAAAGCTGATAATTTAAAATTAGATTAGTTTAGTATTAAAATCAACAATTAAAATGAATTAAAGTTGATGATATGGATCTTTTCTAGGCTCAAAGACTTCGAGTAACCAGCAATAACTCTGCTATTAGTCCTACTGGAAACACAGATTTGTAACTACAGTGCCTTTTTTTTTTTTTTTTTTGCCTAGGCTCCAGATAAGTCATGCTGGCCATCAGAGGGTGAACCTGTCTGCACAGAGATGCTCACCATACAGCAAGGGCCTGAAAAGATTATTTCAGAGTGGCCTTGTGTTCAGCTCAGACTAAAATATGTACGTGAGTTGGTCAATGAACTGTCGTGGAAACATGAGCCCTAATGCACAGAGATGGCTTGCTGGCACAGCATATGGATCTTTAAATGAGCTGGGACTAGACATACTTGTGAACTAAGTAAATTTCAGAGACTGAAGATGTCAACTTTTCCCTCTTTTCAGTTTGTGGCTCGTGGTGGTAGATGGTCCCTTTTTATTCTTCAGATAGCACTTTATTGTATCTGAAATTGCCAGTCAAAGCAAAACTAGGAAAATAATATGGGAAATGTTATATTTTCTTTGGAGGAATGGGTTTTTTTTTGGGGGGGAGGGAGTGTTTCTTGGAGGAATTAAATGGATTTGCTCATACTTAGAAACTTAGTAAGAAACTAAGAACACCCCTTCACCAAGATCCAATAACATTCTGTGTCTGGGGTTCTTTTTATTGTTTTACATCAGGCCTGTCAAAATGGTGGCCCGCAGGCCCATGCAGGCCACACCCACCCCGACTCTAAAGGCAAAAAACATCCCAATAGGTCATGATATGGCCCATGATGCAATCGGGTTTGATACCCCTGTTTTACATGCTTATACTCTTGAAGCTTGGTTTTATTGTATGTGATTTGTATATATTTGTCTTGTGAATTATATGCGCGCATACACACACACACACAAACATATATACACAACAGACAGAACCACAAGTCCTGATTATGTTTAATGCTGGTTGGAGATTGGGAGGTAGAAGTAACAGTTGTTTCCATGTGAAAGTGAAAGTAAATGGGATCCTGTATGGGATCCTGTCCAACTCCTGTTTGGTGTTCCTGATTTTCCTTATAATACAGGATGAACATGCACTGTCTCTATTTTTTTGCTTTTTGAACTCGCAATGTGCTTATAGCTTACTGCTTAGTGTACCTAAGCGTCTGAATTACACGGAATTTTTAATTTGTGTATTGTGCTTAGGCTGATGATGTCTTCATTGCTTTGTCAGGAGAAAAAGGCAAAGGAAAGACTGTTGCAGCAGTTCCGATTTCCTTTGGGGGAAGGAGAAGATTTGCCAGATCCTGAGGTTCTGGTGGGTTTTCTCACTGTTGTCAGACAGCTAGTGCCATACCGGAAGAGGACCAGCCCTTTAGTTTTACATTGCAGGTAAGAGCCCAAATCCCATCTTGAGTCAAAGGTATTTTTCTTGGATCTCAGTCTTGACTTGGTAAATACTAAATACTCCCTGTTGTCTGGATTGGATGTCAGTATACAGCAATTATATGGCAACCCCTACTAACTCTTACTTCTTTCCCAGTTCGGGAGGCGTAGGCCAGATGGGGATACTCATTGCCTTAGATACTCTGCTGCAGCAGCTGAAAGGAGAGAAAAACGTAGATGTGTATGGTGTTGTTTTGAGGCTGGTGAGGAGCTGTTGTCTCATGACTCCATCATTGGTAAGTAAAGCAGACAGCTGGATCAGCAATACAAGATTCCAACCTCTAGACCAGGGGTGTCAAACTCATGTCGTCACAGCGACATCACGTGACATTATCGGGACTTTTCCCCCCTTTGCTAAACCGGGCAGGGGCATCCAGCCTGTGGGCGGTGAGTTTGCTCTAGACTCATCATGATTACTATGTCCGTGAAGCCTGTCACGGTCCCCTTAACTGTGCAGGTATCTTTTCTGATGATCAAATATGCTTGTTTTTAATTAAAGCTAAAAGAAGCAAAAATGTATTAGATATGGTCCAGAACATTCTTATCAGGAACATTTGAAATGCATTTTTGGCTTGTTCAGTACCATGGCAGGAACAAATTGTTGTTCTAGGTCAGCCTTATCCAATTGCCTTCCAGATATATTGGATTACACTCCAGCCATTGGTGGTTCGTGTCCACTCCACATTCAGTGCAAAAGGAAATATACAATCTTTGAGAATTGCAGCTTCTCAAATCAAAATGTTGCAGTTAGAACTAAGAAATTGTATGGACCATACTGTAAATAAAATGTAGGCTTTTGTTGTGAAGACAAGACAAATGCATATTTATTGATAATGAATTATATATTGTAAACACTTTCAGTCATGTATTTTAAAATAAGTCAGTTCATTATATTTATGCTCTACAAGAGTAAATATTTCAGGGAGTTGAAAGACAATATTGTGCCACCAGAGGGCATTGCATACAACCTGTTCCCAGACTGAAAATTAAAATACTGCTGTAAAATATGTACTACATAGATTTTATACTTCACTCTGTGAAGCTTATGCAAGTTTATTTAATTAAGGAACTCCCTGGTTCTGACTTGTAGAATACAACATGTAGGGAGATGAGGGCAGAAATGTCCATGATTGGAAACTTTCACATATGTAATAAAATGGTCAGTCTGTCATTTATTTGTTTTTGTTTTTCATGCAGCCATAAAACAGTAGCAGATGCTAGGGCTTATGCTGTTAGCATATAAAGCTCTTCATGCTACATTAGCAGTTCTAGCCTGAACCTGTAATTCCTAGCGTGGTGTGATAGCCATGTTCCGCATCCCCCCATCGCAGGGAGGCAGGACCGTAAAAATGGTTCTGCCCCAGGCGCCTGATGGACCCTGAGAGGTTTCTGACAGAGCTTGGGCCGTTTCCTAAAGCACATACTCACAACCCTGTGGGGGACCTGGTAGACACCTGGAATAGGGTGGCTGCCGAGGCCCTTGATCGGGTCGTGCCTTTGCAGCCTCTGGTCCAGCGTCGATCCCAATTGGCTCCCTGATTTTCCGGTGAGCTGAGGGAGATGAAACGCCAGAAAAGACGCCTAGAGAGCAGTTGGAAGTCTAGCCGTGCCGAATCTGATCGAACACTTCTGCGATCCTATATTAGGACGTATTTAGTGGCGATAAGGATGACGAAGCGTTCTTACTTCACCGCCCTTATCGCATCCGCAGAAAACCGCCCAGCTGCCCTTTTTAGGGTGACTCGCTCCCTTCTTGAGGTTGGGGAATGGGAAGATCCCTTGCAGGGACGGGCCGAGGATTTTTCTTGTTTTTTGCAGGATAAAATCGCTCAGATCTGGGATGGGCTGGACTCTGACTGGGCTACCCTAGATGGGGAAGAGGGGCCGGTCTTGGATGAGATTATCTGGGCTGAGTTTGATCCTGTGACCCCAGATGAAGTGGACAGATTGCTGGGTGGCTTGAATGCCACCACATGTCTTTTGGATCCATGCCCCTCCTGGTTGGTATTAGCTACCCGGGAGAGGATGTGGGGTTGGTTCCAGGGGGTTATTAATGCTTCTCTAAGAGAGGGGTCTTTACCTCCCGCCCTGAAGGGGGCAGTGGTGAGGCCTCATTTCAAGAAGCCTTCCCTGGATCCAGCCCTGTTGTCTAGTTATCGGCTAGTCTCCAACCTTCCCTTCTTAGCGAAGGCTGTTGAGACCATGGTGACACATCAGCTTCCCCAGCATCTGGATGATACGCTATATCTGGATCCTCTCCAATCGGGCTTCAGGCCTGGTTTCAGCACGGAGACGGCTTTGGTCGCATTGGTGGATGATCTCTGGAGGGCGTGGGACAGGGGCTGCTCCTCTGTCCTGGTCCTATTAGACCTCTCAGCGGCTTTCGATACTGTCAACCACAGTATCTTATTGTGGCGGTTGGGGGGTTAGGAGTAGGAGGCACTGTGTTACAGTGGTTCTCCTCCTTCCTCTCCGGCCGCTTGCAATCTGTGCTGGCAGGGGGGCAGAGATCGACCCCGAAGCCCCTAATATGTGGGGTGCCTCAGGGGTCGGTTCTCTTGCCCCTCCTGTTTAACATCTACATGAAGCCACTGGGTGAGATCATCCGTGGCTTTGGGATGAGTTTTCATCAATATGCAGATGACACTCAACTGTATATCTCCACCCCAGGCCACCCCAATGAAGCCGTCGAAGTGCTGAGCCATTGTCTGGAGGCCATGGGGAGTTGGATGGGGCGAAGCAGGCTTCAGCTCAACCCAGCCAAGACCGAGTGGCTGTGCTTTCTTGTGCCCAGATACAGCCAGCTCAAATTATCGCTGACCGTGTGGGGGGGGAACTCTATCCCCCACGGAAGGGGCTCACAATTTGGGCGTCCTCCTGGATGTACGGCTGTCGCTGGACGATCATATCACAGCCATCTCCAGGGGGGGCTTTTATCAGGTCCATAGGATAGCCCAGTTGCAACCCTTTCTGGATCGGGGTGCTCTTCGCACGGTCACTTCTGCCTGGTAACTTCCCGTCTGGATTATGCCAATGCTTTCTACATGGGGCTCCCCTTGAAAAGCATCTGGAGGCTGTAGTTGGTCCAGAATGCGGATGCGCGGGTAATTACGGGAACCTCTAGGAGCTCCCACGTTACACCCTTCCTGCGTGAGCTGCACTGGCTTCCTGTGGCCTTCCGGGTGCAGTTCAAGGTGTTGGTGTTTGCCTTTAAAGCGCTCCATGGCTTGGGACCCGGGTACTTACGGGACTGCCTGTTGCCACTGTCAGCCTCCAGTCAACCAGTGCGCTCCCATAGGGTTCCCCTCCCCGGGGTTCCATCGTTGGTACAGTATCGTCTGACAGCCCCAAGGGTATGGGCCTTCTCTATGGCAGCACCCTCCCTGTGGAATGAACTCCCGCCGGAGATTCGTGCTATCACGGATCTCCGGTGTTTCCGACGTGCTCTGAAGACCCATTTATTTCAACAAGCCGGCCTGGCCTGATACCTTGGGGTTTTAATTTAAATTTAATTTTATTTTAATTGCAATTTTAAACTAAATTTTAATTGCTATATTTTAATTGTTTAATATTTTAACTGATTTAAATTTAAATTTAATGATAATGTTTTAATTAGACAGCCATTATTTAATTATTTTAAATAGGTTTTAAATTGTTATTTGTATTTGTTTTTACTGGCTGTGCACCACCCCGAGTCCCTAGGGAGAGGGGGCGGTATATAAATCAAATAAACTCTAAACTCTAAACTCCTTCCCTCCCCACTCTTTTTATAGTATCAATACAACCATTTTTTTTAAAAAAAATAATGCCTATCTGCATCATCTCATGTATTACGTGTCTCTCTCTCTCTCTCTTTCCCCACCTCTGTTTCCTCTAGGATAAATATATCTATCTATATGAATGCATTCGTGATGCGATCACGCAGAAACAAGTTTAGGCTCTGGTCTCTGCTCCTGATTAGATGACGGATAGAACTTCAGTGTGCAGCAGAATTGTGGATGTGGACTGAACTGGTGCTTTCCTGGGCTGAGATGAGCAGCTACCCCAGGACTCTGACCTTGAATCTGTGCAGAAAGTGAAATAATGAATAAAAATGCTGCTGTGATGTTTCACTCTTCCAGTTGCAGGAAGATAATTTCTGATGACAGCAGACTTCTGTTCCTCAAGGCAGGGTTGTGCATGCCATAACAATTCATTCTCATTCTGGATATGCTGTTTGCTGAGGGGGAAAAGCTAGAAAACCCCCCACCTCCTGAGCCTTCCCAGTTTTTGTTCAGTCCTTAAAAATACAATGAACCATGTTGTTGGATATGGATAGAGTTGGTAGGTTCAAGATGTCCCATGACATCATTGTACAAATTTACAATAAGTACATTTCAGATAATACGGCTTTGTGTCAAAAAAATATAGCTGGAGAAGTTGCAGGAAGAGGTAATAGAGTAATAATCCAGTGATTTTCCTTCTCCCTCTCTGTTACATTTCTGATGTTGCTTGTTGGATCCTTATAGCTCTGTTGCAACAGAGCTCCCTAATTATGGCAGTTAAGTCCATCATAGGGAAAAGCGTGGTCTGGATACCAGCATTTCCCCCCACTTATTTTGACATTTTCCAATACAAATAGGCTGAGTAAAATATTTTATTGTTAACTGGCATGTTAACAGTCTAATAATCCCAAATCGGTGGTGTATATTCTTTTCCCCATTCACAACCAAATTATGCAGAAAGATAATTTTCCATATATAAAATTATTCATATTTTTTAAAACCAGCCTAAATCTGACTTGTTTACAAAGAGAAAGAGAGAAAATATTCTAAAGAGATGTGTTACTAGAGCTATGTTAGTAATGTAAAATTAGAGGTAAATAAAATAATGGATTAAACGTTTACCAGATGAATTTTGGTAAAGATGTTCTCAAAAAGGATGTCCTTATAGAGAATATGAAAAATTTGGTATAAAAGAGATTTGCCTCAGCATTTGCATAAATTATTCTTTAATGCAGAATAGGTTCTTTGAGTGATTAAAATTACAGTATGGTCTGGAAAAAGTGACTACACAAACACCATTTTGCCTTATTTTGAATTTTTCCAAAACTTGTGCCTAGCTATTGTTGCAGAAAAGGCAAGTTTTCCTAAATTCTTTAATCCATATTCCATATACAGAACCAGCTAGAAAATATACAGTCTCTTTTAAAAAATTCTCATATTGAAAATTTATAGCTTCCTCTGTTTCTCTTGAGTTCCATTTTTCACCTTAACTCTGGATTTCTGAATCTCACTTGGTTCTACCTTAAAGTGTATAGAAAAGACAAGGTGAAAAAAACCTGCAGTAGTAAGTTTTGGAGACACAGCTGAAAGTTGGGGTTTTCCTCTCGTAAATTCTGATCTATGATCCTATATTCATTTACATGAAAGTAACTCATTGTACTAAACTGAATTTAATTATTCAAATTAATATCCACAGGATTCCATGACAGGCTTTTCTTATCCTAAAGCATTGTTTGAGAAATTTATTTTGAGTTCCATGAAATCCAGTTTGCTTTTCTTTGACTAATCCCTAATTCCATTCTTAAAGTTGTAACTTTAATTTTGAAATGGGATTGAACTATCCATTGGGAGAAGTGCATTTCTACAGATAGGTACAAGTTACCCCAATTTCCTGGGGAAAATTGTTTTATAATAAATTATTATATGAAAAATGAAATATTTTGCATTCAGTTTTGTCTATTTCTTCATTGATGTTTAGGCTAAGAAAAATATATTTTGCAATGTACATAGAAGACAAAGTTATGGTCAAATTTATCATTAGTAGTCTTCTTCCAAAGGGCAAAGAAAAAACAGTGAGTTTTAGAAACAATGAAATCTAGGAAATGTTGGCTAGCACAAACCAGTAATCACTATATATGTGGCCTGAATGGTTCAGCAGATAGTTAAATTGACAATGTAGTGTAGACCATAGCTTTGGTGACTCATACTTTCTAAAGCAACTTTTTCCAGTGCAAGCTGTGGATTCTCGAGTACTCAAACACTTCTGGGACTGTCAAGTTGGAAAAGAATACTGGAGTAATAGACATGGTAAAACAACAGGAGAGAAATAGATAGAGGTAGGGGTAAACAGCAGTATTCTTTCAGCAATATGTAATTCAGCTTATATCAAATATAGGTAGTCTTTGACTTATGATTGGTTACTCAGTGACCATTTGAAGTTATCATGGATCTCCCCATAGAACCCAGTTTCAAAGTTTGACAACAAACTCCCATCCCTATGGCCATGGGGGGGGGGGAGCGGCTTGGCTACCAGCCATATTCCAACCCCCCCCCGCCCCTTTTGGGGGTTGCGTTTGTCAGGTAGGCAGTGTCCTGGACCCCTCCCCCCCCAATGGCCGGCGGCAGGTCAGCTTGGACGGCGGAGGCTTGGTACATCTTCGGTGGCCTTTCCGTTCCCTTTGGCGGCGGTGGGTCAGCCAGGCCAGGGGAGGCCTGGAACATCCTTGGTGGCCTCCTCCGGCGGCTCTTCGTTCTCTTTGACGACGGCGGGTCGGCCTGGCCGGCGGAGGCCTGGAACATCGTCGGTGGCCTCCTTTGACGGACTCTTGTCTCCTCTAGCGACGGCAGGCCGGCCTGGTTGGCGGAGGCCTGGAACATCTTTGGTGGCCTCCTTTGATGAGACCTTGTTTCCCCCTCCGGTGGTGGTAGGCCGGCCTGGCTGGTGGAGGCCGGGAATATCTCCAGCGACCCCTTTCGACCAGGGATTGGACTCCAGGCGAAGACAACCTGGCTGGCCCTGTTTCCTCCCTCAGTGGAGGTTTGGCGATGACTATCCGAGGCGAAGACAACCTGGTTGGCCCTGTTTCCTCCCTCAGTGGAGGTCTGGTGATGACTATTCTCGAAGGCAACCTGGTTGGTCTTGTTTCCCCCCTCAGCGGAGGTCTGGTGATGACTATTCTACGCGAAGGCAACCTGGTTGGCCTTGTTTCCTCCCTCAGTGGAGGTCTGGCGATGACTATCCGAGGCGAAGACAACCTGGTTGGCCCT
>JAEANM010009134.1:0-16550 GCA_017656035.1 Myanophis thanlyinensis
CAGACCAACAGCCTTTCCACTCTTCATTCTCCTCAGAGCCTTCCTCACCTCATCCTTTTTAATCTTTGCTACTTCCTGCTGTACAATATTCACCTGCTCCCCTCTTCTTTCCCTCTCATGTTTCTCATTCATCAGTTCCTCAAAATACTCCTTCCATCTTCTCTGCACACTCTCCTCACTTGTTAGCATCTTTCCATTTGTTTTTAATCACCCTTATCTGTTGCATATCCTTCCCATCTCTATCTCTCTGTCTGGCTAATCTGTACAAGTCCTTCTCACCTTCCCTGGTGTCTAACCTGGCATACAACTCATCATACGTTTTCTGTTTGGCCATTGCCATTTCATTCTACACTGATTTTTTTGTAATCCTGTCTACTGTCTTCAGTCCTTTCTACATCCCACTTCTTTTTAGGTAGCCTATTCCTCTGGATGCTGTCCTGTATTTCCTCGTTCCACCACCATGTTTCCTTATCTTCTTTTCTCCTTCCAGGTGACACACGTAGCACTTTCCTACCTGTCTCCCTGATCACTTCTGCTGTAGTTTTCCAGTCATCTGGGAGTTCTTCCTGACCACCCAAAGTCTGTCTCAACTTCTGTCTGAATTCGTCACAACATTCTTCCTTTTGCAACTTCCACCACTTGATCTTCTTCTCTATCTTTTCTCTCCTCTTCATCCTGACTGTCAGAGTCATCTTATACACTACCATTCAATGCTATCTGGCTACACTCTCTCCTACCACCACTTTGCAGTCACTAATCTCTCAGATTGCCTCGTCTACATAGAATGTAGTCTACCTGCATACTCCTACCTCCACTCTTATATGTAACTCTAGGTTCCTCCCTCTTCTGGAAATACGTAGGTGTTAGCTACAGCCATTTCCAAACTCTTAGCAAAGTCCACCATCATCTGTCCTTCTAGGTTCCTTTCTTTAACACCAAACCTTCCCATCACCTCCTCATCCCCTTTGTTCCCCTCACCAACGTGCCCGTTGAAATCTGCCCCAATCACCACGCTCTCCCCTCTGGGAATACTCTCCATCATCTCATCTAACTCATCTAACCCAGAATCTCTCCTTCTCTTCTAACTCACACCGTACTTGTGGAGCATAGCCACTGACTACATTCAATATTACCCCTTCAATTTCCAGCTTCAAACTGATCACCCTGTCTGACACTTTTCACCTCTAAAACATTCCTCACGAGCTCCTCCTTCAGGATCATTCCTACCCCATTCCTCTTCCTATCCGCACCATAATAAAACAGTTTGTATCCCCCTCCAGTACTACACACTTTGCTACCCTTCCACCTGGTCTCCTGCGCACACAGTATATCTACCTTCCTTCTCTCCATCATGTCTGCCAGCTCTCTACCTTTTCCTGTCATTGTGCCAACGTTGAGTCCCTATTCTTAGATCTATACTCCTGCCTTTCCTCTTCTTTCTGTCTATGAATCCTGCTGCCTCATCTCCTTCTTCGACCAACAGTAATCCAAATTCTGCCAGCTCCCTGTAGATCAACAGCACTGGTGGCGGTTGTTGTTAACCCAGGGCTTGACCAATCCGGTATGAAATTAACATTGATGATTCACATATTTAAATTTGGCATGTTTTTATGTCAGATGCCCTTCCTGACGCAACCCTCTCTATTTATCCGGGCTTGGGACTGGCACAGAAGTCATTGGCTTGCAACCCCTGTGGTTAGATTCTTGGGCAATTTTAAAACAACATGACTTATTAGTTGCATTCAATTGTGGATATTAGGATTTCATGGTTTTCTGTTATTATATTTTAATATTATTGTTGCAACTAGTACTCCAACTAATCAAGAGAATGAGTTACTCCCATAATGTCAGCAAAAATGAAAGGATGTACAAGATCCTTCTTTACCCACTTCTGTGGTATCTAATGTGTCTCCTCCAAGATGCTTGCAACAATATCCATTTTGCTGGAAAGTGATACTAATGAGTTCATTTTATCTCTTTATTTAATGCAAGGAAACCAGTAGTGCATCTAATCAAACATTCTTTTCGGTAATACATATCTAATTATTCTTCCTTGAGTACTATGCAGCTGTAGGTACAACATTTAAATGTTCTCTTCTCCATTTATCTGTGCTCTTAACTATTTCTAAATTGCTATTAATAGTACTAATTACATTACTTAGTTACTAGACAACCACCTGTTAGGTCATCCTTTCAGAGATATTTCCTTACCTAACCGATAAACAGAATAACTGGGTGGGCAAAATAAAAACCCTAGTGGGAGCAGGATCAACTTTTGAATCTTGAATTCCTGCCAGCTTCTCCACTGATTTTTCTTGTAGGAAGTTGGCAGGGAGTGTCAGAAGTGATGATCATGTGCTTATGGCAATGGTACAACAGTCACAGATTTGCAAATACAACTGAAGATCCTTGAAATTTTCAGTTACACAGAAGTAATGGCTTCCAGATTTTGTACTCATTCTTTAAGTTAGGGAATTCGAGATATGCTGATTCAAACATTTTAGCACAAAGATGCATCATTTGGACTATTTGCATCCAGAAATAACTTTATCTATTACACAAGTTTTTATGTGGCCCATTTGGAAGCAATTCCTGGTTTACAAAAGTTAAGATTATTTGTTGTTAAGAGATGGTATAATTCCTTACAACAGAATGTTACCGTAAGGCTGTTCAGAAAGAAATTTGTTCTGATAAGGAGCATTGGAAGTGTATGACTTGGGATGTAAACTTTAATGAGTACATCTATAAAATTCTGTTTGATGTCTGCTTCATTTTTGATACTCAGTTAAAAACAATGCATCATAAAGCAACTATTTTTGAATCAATATAGTTCAAATGGGCTAATTTGTCAAAAATGTGGGACTCATGACTTCTGTGAAATTGAAATTTGGCAAAGTGGTGGCTGCTTCAGTGTGTATCGCTACAATAAAGCAGCTATGTTAGTGTACACTTGTAATTTTATTTGGTTGTTTTCATTAAAATTCTGGTATATTTATACTTAAATTATTTACTATTATGTTTCCATCTTGCACTTTGTGTTTTAGGATATAGAGGAAGATGAAAAATTTGGAGAACTGGACCTCAGAAATGATTCAGAAGTTCCTGAAGTTGTCCCAGCAACAGACAGCACTCCAGAAATTTTTAAAAAGGCTCTTTCTGGCTTATCTTCCAGGTATGATGGACAAATGCACCTGGACTGATATTAACTTAAAATTAATATATGGTACAGGCTATATGCAAAGTTTGCTTTTGGTTTAGAAGGGTCTTCAGCAACCATTTAAATGGAAATAGGCATGTTAACAAGTTCAGGCCACTCTTACATACAAATTACTGAGTCAGTTAAATATTTCTATTGCACTGTAGTTTGATTGTATACTTCACATATGTATCTTACTAATACAACAGCTGCCTGAATCCTGTGGTTATTTCCTTAGAACTAAGATCATTGAGCTCAAATAGACCTATTCCTGATAGATATGTGTTGTCAGCTCTCATGTGGAAGTTGAATTCTTGGCTATAAGACTTTGTAAAACCAACTTCTATATTTTGCTTTTTTCAGATGGAAAAACTGGTGGATTCGTGGAATTTTAACTTTAGCAATGATTTCAGGTTTCTCCCTCATTATATACATGGGATCATTTATGCTGATGCTGCTTGTAAGTTTTATGGTTCAACATTTCATGTAATTCTAGGTAGAATTATAAAAGTCACAATCCAATGATTAATCGTAACAACAATGAATGAAGGTGTTCATGCACATAGAGGTGCCTTCTGATGTTACAATAAATGGGCAATTTTCAGAATTCCTGGGGTTTTATTAGAATAATATACTTCTTTAGTTATATCAGTAGAATGACAATTTATTTTCATTTAGTTAAGACAAACTGACTTGTATAAGTTCTAGAAATGACAGCATGTGAATATTTTATAATCTCTCATGCCTCTAGCAAACCCGATGTTAGAATTTATGTTACCCCTTATTCCATTATTCCAGGTCTTAACCATACAAGTCAAGTGCTTTCATGAAATCATCACTATAGGTTACAGAGTATATCGATCATATGACCTACCATGGTTTAGAACATTAAGCTGGTAAGTAACAACTGGATTTAAAAAAAAAATTAACTCTGATTCCGAATTTCTTTTTTTTTTTTTATCATGGTTGCTTTCTAAGAAAAGTATCAACCTAGAATTTAAAGATTCTGCTTCCAACTGCTGGCTATGTATGTTGCTTCCATTCTGAAGGCATTTAAACTGAACTCTTGAGACCCCCACAACAGTGGGATCAACTCAACTTAATAAAGTGTCCAAATTATAAATATTTATCAAATGACACTAATTTAAATAATTGTATTCTTCCATAGGGCAAAATATGTCTATTTTAGACAACCATCAGTTGTTTGGTTTGTTTTAAAGTGTCAGAATATTGGTATTTTTGGTATTGATAATTTTTTGGATTAAATTGAGTGAATGTTTTGATTCTATCATTTTAAGCTATATGTAATACTAAGAAAGCAAAATAAAATATAATAAACTTTGTAGCTCATATCTCACAAAGTAATTGATCTGTAATGTATGTTGTAGGTACTTCTTGTTATGCGTGAACTATTTCTTTTATGGTGAGACCGTAGCAGATTATTTTGCTACTTTTGTTCAGAGACGAGAACAACTGCAATTCCTAATTCGCTACCACCGATTTATATCTTTTACACTTTATTTGGCAGGTAAGAATATAGTTTGTCAGTCAGCAGTCAATGTATTTGGTGTGCTTTGATGTAACTTGTCGAACCTTCTACCTCTGGTATTCTTCAAAATACAAAATGTTATCCTTATAAATGGCCTTAATAAATTGATTAGAACAATGGAGAACATTCGTAGCAATGTGTTATAAAGTGAATTGACATAAGCAATGGGGTGTTTCGAGGACATTTCTGCATGCATGTGCACATAAAATGTTTTGCTGGGAGAAAATTTGAAAGAGCTTTTGCAACTGCTTTCACAAGGCTTTCTGGAGAACGTCTCAGTCTTTGAGAAGGTTCCCTTTGTTTGCACCAACATATGCTTTGTGAAACACACTTTGAATAGTTGGCATAGCTCCAGAGCCTTTGAAGGTTAAAAAGAAAGGAATATAAAATACATATCCAAGAGTTACAGTGAACATTGTAGACTTATCAAATTTTGATACTCTTTCTGTCATCTGTTCTTAGTGAACATTTACACTGTAAATTAGGTCTGATATTGAGAATATGGATCAGAAAAGACATGGCAATCTTTGTTTAGTCTTGAGAGTGTATATATAGCAGTAGCATTATAATAATAATAGACGCAAGTAATAGTTTTTTCCGGTTATATATATATTTTAAAAACAATTTCTGCAAAACTAAACAAATAGTAGGATTTCTTTTTTAAAAGTATTTGACGCAGTCTAGTTTTTCACATGTTATAAATTAATTTATGCCACTGTGTTTTGAAGACTTCCTTGAATCAATACAGTACTTACACTTGCAGATATTATTAATTAACAGAACTTGAGAAATGGAATCTTTGCTCACAGTTTTCATGCTGCAAATCAAGCGGTTTGTCTTAAATTATATAGTGTGTAAACTGACCTACCGAATGTCTGAAGAAGAAAGTAACCTGGTGTGACATCATATACTGTATATCATGCTAGAAATGACACAAGTACATATTTCTTATGTGTCATGATGGAAGTAGCACAGTATTGAATGTATTTATTCAAAATATTATAGATTGCAGTGTGGGCTCTTATCAGTACAGATGAACTAATAATGAGCAGTCTTTTGCTGATGAGCTTGCTACGATTTATTTAGCATAAGGAGAACAATGCTGTAAAACAGACATCTATCTTTTTTATTTGTATAGGATTTTGTATGTTTGTATTGAGTTTGGTGAAGAGACATTATCGCTTACAGTTTTATATGGTATGTATCAATCTTTGGGTATCTCAATTGCTCTTTAAAACATGTTTTAAAAATTATTTACACCATGTTATTAATTCCACATTTAATTTGATTTAGTAGTGAATAATCCCAGATTCTTAAATTCTTGATTGAAGGGCACTATGGCTCAGTGGCTAAGATGCTGAGCTTGTAGATCAGAAAGGTTGGCAGTTTGAATCCCTAGCGCCACATAACAGAGTGAGCTCCCGTTACTTGTCCCAGCTTCTGCCAACCTAGCAGTTGGAAAGCATGTAAAAATACAAGTAGGAAAATAGGGACCTCCTTGGTGGGAAGGTAACAGCACTCTGTGCACCTTTGGCGTTTAGTCATGCTGGCCACATGACCATGGAATCATCATCAGACAGCGCTGGCTCTTCGCCTAAGAAACGAAGATGAGCATCCCATTTCCCCTATAGTTGGGAACAACTAGCACGCATGTGTGAGAGAAACCTTTACCTTTACCTTAACATTAATTATTCAATAATTCGAAGATTGTTACAGTGTTTTCAGCAGAAAGAAAGATTCCTATTTTTTGTAGACTTCAGTCAGCAAAACCGATTGTATTCTAACTAGGTTCAGAATGAACATTTAAATGCAAAATTGACAGTTTTTGCATCCTGTGATTGTATAGTAACACAAGAGCTGTCCTGGAAAATCTCCTCATAGCATTGCTTTGCAGGGAAATTGAAGATTTGTTTGCAACGAAGACACAAAATCTTAAATGACTGTGTGGTAATGTCTAGTCCAAGCCTTTTTAAAGCTAATATGATTTTTAACTGATGGCCATTACAATTAAGTTAGGAGTCTGAAAATTCTCTAGAAACAGAAACTGAAAGTTACCATATATGCTTATATTGGAGAAGGCATTTCTTTTAATACTTTCACTGATGAAACTAATAAAGATCAGGGTCAAATCTAACAAAAATTGATAGAATGCAAGTGGAATCTAAACCTTTTATGTTTGTGAGTTGATCAGGCATTAAATGTATTGAGATTGTTACCTCATTATACAAATATTAACAAGCACATTGAATGTATTAATAAGAAAGGACTTACATAGTTTTGGTGGCGATCACATTTTAAGAATAATTTGTAGAACCTATGTACAATTTTTCAGTTACATAGCATGATTTCACCATTCATATATCACTAACATTTTAATGTTCTAATTCAGTATTGTGTATACATCTAGACTGATTATTATGATTTGTGCCATTCATATTAAGTTAATTTCTGCATTTTTAATTACCGAATGGAAGATATAAATATTATAGATATCTGTTCACATAACTGTCTTGTCTTGTAAAGTTTTTGCTTTTGTAACTAATTGTTGTGTTATTACACTATTACCAGTTCGCATGGACTCATGTCACTTTGCTGATCACTGTAACTCAGTCTCATCTTGTCATCCAAAATCTGTTTGAAGGCATGATCTGGTAAGGGAACAATAATTCTTGCTCATTTGGGCATATATCTATATTCTAAGGAGTGTTACTGTTTTTCAATGGTTTTTTCCCCAATGGTTTTTGAAGTGAGACCTTTATGTGTCGGCAACAAAATATTTGCTATAAACTTTCACAGTTAAATCCTTCGTCCTCTGATTGGCAAGAATTGGTCATGATAATCAAACTTTCAGCTGGGTTGTGTAGGTCTGAGTTTGAAGATTATTTTTGTCTTGTGGGAGAGCAAAGAGAGGTGAACAGGTGCCAGGATAAAGTGTAAATGGATAAAGTGTATCATCTGGCTTCAAAACAAGGTTGGGCCTGAATTCCAATAACGGTGGAATACTTGAAAGGAAAAACAGAATCCAGCAACTACTCCATGCCCACCACAGACACTGAGGGCCTATAGGCAGCCAGCAGCTAGTAACATACTTTCCTTTCCCCACACTGCCAATTGAAGGATAACTAAAGCCTATGCATTGGCAGCACTTCAGAGCAGCAAAGTTGAGCTGAGAGTAGCAGGACGCCAGCTAGCAACAAGCCAACCAACTGCAAGGTGTCTAAAAGGTGTCTAAAGAGATAATTTTAAGAGCACAACACCCCCTCCCCCGTTGCAAATGGGATTCTTTAGGATTTAGGAATATATTGTGTGTGGGAATATATGCAGAGATAAATAGTATATGTTTCATGCTAAGAGTTAAATAGCAAATTAAGAAGTAAATAAGTACAAGGTGGTTCTTGACTTACGACCACAATTGGGAATTTCCATTGCTAAGTAAGGAGATTGTTAAGCGAGTCATATCCAATTTTACTACCTTTTGGGCATGCTTGTTAAGTGAATCATTTGTTAAGTGAATCATTGCAGTTGTTAAGTGTACCATCATGCAGTCAGTAAGCAAACTCAGCTTCTTCCATTGACTTTGTTTCTAAGAAGCCAGTTGGGAAGTTTGCAAATGGCAATCACAGGAACTTACGGGACCGCCTGTTGCCACCATCCGCCTCCAGCCGACTGGTGTGTTCCCACAGGGCGGGCCTCCTCGGGGTTCCATTGTCGGGACGGTGCTGTCTGACAGCCCCAAGGGTGCAAGCCTTCTCTGTGGGGGCACCCTCCCTCTGGAACGAATTGCCCCCGGAGATTCGGACCATTGCGAACCTTCAGACCTTCCGGCGCATATTAAAAACCCACCTATTTCAGCAAGCTGGTCTGGCCTAGTACTTATTGGGGTTTTAAATTTGTCTTTAAATTAGTTTTAAGTTTTAAATTTTTAAATTTTTAATCAATTTTATTTCTAACTGCTCTATATTGGGTTTTTTTAACTAATTGGCCATTTTTATTTGCATTTTTAACTTGGTTTTTAATTGTATTTTTCTTGTTTTTTACTTGGCTGTGCACCGCCTCGAGTCCTTCGGGAGCGAGGCGGTATACAAATGTAATAAATAAATAAATAAACAAACAAACAAACAAACTTGGATGCTGCAACTGTCATAAATATATACCCAAAGTTTGGGCATACAGGTAGTCCTCAACTTAGTGACTGTTTGAAGTTAAAGCAGCACTGAAAAAAGGGACTTAGGACCATTTTTCATACTTATGATTGTTGAGCTTCCCCATGGTCATGTGATTTACATTAGGCTATTTGACAACTGCTTCATATTTATGACAGTTGCAGTGTCCCGAGGTCATGTGATCCCCTTTTCCGACCTTTTGAAAAGCCAAGTCAGTGGGAAAGCCAGATTCACTTAACAGCTGTGTTCCTCCCTTAAGAACTGCAGTGATTCACTTAACTGTGGCAAGAAAAGTTGCAAAATGGGACAAAACTCACTTAACAAATTTCTTACTTAACAACATAAATTTTGGGCTCAGTTGTGGTCATAAGTCAAGGACTAGCTGTAGTTTCACTGTTTTGGGCTTCCATTATTCCTTGTGTGAATCAGAGCAACATTGCTATCTCATTTTCTTGCTTAGCAGCTGCTCTTAAGTTGAGATTCCCTTTGGCAAAAAGCTAATGACAGACTCTCTTGAGCTGAGTTCAGTTCTTAGTGATGTATTGTTGAAGTATAAATTACAGACTAAGGCATTATGACCATAATATGGTCTGTTTTTAATTTAAATTATTTAACATCCCCCTCACCCCCTTGCTGTGCAGGTTTCTTGTTCCAATCTCAAGTGTCATTTGCAATGATATCGCTGCTTATATATTTGGATTCTTCTTTGGCAGAACACCCTTAATTAAGGTAAATGAGTAAAAATACATTATTTGAAATACACACATTGATTACGAGGTAATTCAGAGAAAATTTTTAAATACTTCCAGTAATTTCTCACGTTGTTTGATATCTGAGTGACATTGTCTCATCTAGCCTATGTAGAAATGAACCTCTGGTTTGGAGAAATACTTTATGATTTGAGAGGCATTCCTTACAAAGTCTTTTTTGAAATCCATCAGAATTGGAAAAAGACATGAAGGGTGTTTTTCTGACAATGAAAGTGCAAAATAAAATACTCTGTGCTTGTATTTCTAACAAATTATAATTTTGGTTTAACAATCTAATATACAGTACATTCATGTTGGTTGGATAACACTATCTTCGGATTGTTATAATTCTACTGGATTGTAAATGGCTTGATTTATTTTATCCCTAGATATTGTCTATGCCTGATTGTTCACATCACAGTGATAGAAAATAGAAATAGAGTTGTTGCAGTGAGATGATGATTGTGTATAAAAATACTAATTTTTGTAGTTGATCAGGATATATATATTATAAAAAATATAAGCATCCTTATTTCTTACTGATATTGCCACCATTCCACCTCCAAATTATGATTGCTAGAAAACTAAATCTTATTACCCTCCTAGAGTTACCATTACTCAAATCATACAGTACAGTGGTGCTTAATAGTTTTTGAACCCTTTTGAATTTGCAATATTTATTTATTTATTTATTTAATTTATATACCGCCCCCTCTCCCGCAGGACTCGGGGCGGTTCACATTCAATATTTTGACTTGTTCAACCTAGAACATGTTTTATTCTCCACACGTCCTAAAACTAGATAAATTAAGCAAGCAAATGTAAAACATCATACTTTTTATCATACAGGAAAATGATCCAAAACTATATATTTGGCTTTTGCTTTCAGTAATTGTGGGCCCACCTGGGCAGCAGTAACTTCAATTGAATATGTCCAATAACTGTTAGTCAGTCAGCTTTGGGAAATTTTAGCCCTTCCTCCTACCAGAACAGCTTCAATTCAGTTAGGTTCCTCATGTGAACTGCTTGCTTCTGGTATTCAGATCTCTGAGATTAAGGTTAGGATTTTGACTTGGCCAGACCAGAACATTAAACTTTCTTCTGCTTTAATGACTCCTTGGTTGTACGACTTCTGTGTTTTGGGTACAGGACTCTTTCTTTCGCGCTTCAGTGCATGAAAAGATGCTTTAATATTATCCTATAAAATTTGCTGGTACAGTTCAGAATTCAAAGTTCCAACAACGACGGCAAGCCATCCTAACCTAGAGGCAGCAAAGGAGGCCCAAACTATGCCACCACCATACTTCACAGATGAGATATGGTTCCTACGCTGAAATACAGTGTTTGTCTTTTGACAGACATGCTTTTCGTAAGACAAAAAATTTCTATTTTGATCTCATCTGTTCAAGGAACGTTCTTCCAGGAGACTTTTGGCTTATATATGTGATTATTCACAAACTGTAGATGCACAGCAATGCTGTTTTTGAATTGTAGCGGTTTTCTTTTTGCAACTCCATCATGCACACTGTTGTTCTTCAGTGTTCTACTGATAGTGGACTCATGAGCACCAACTTTTGCCAATGTAAGAGAGGCCTTTAATTCCTTAGGTGTTATCCTGGGGTTCTTTGAGACCTCTCAGAATATTACCTGCCTTGGTTTCGGATTGATCTTGGTGGGTAAAATACTCCCAAGGAGGATAATAGTAGTTGGATTACCTCCATTGCATACATACTGCCTGACAGAAGACAGGTGGAATCCAAACTCTTTGGATAGAGTTTTGTAAAATTTTCTAGCTGGTGAACATCACCAGTTGTTTTTCAGAGATCCTCAGAAATCTTTGTTTTTAATCCACTCAGAATTCTGTTCTTTAAATAAAGCAGGACCTCCCACATTCACATCTGATTATTATCCCATTGATTGAAAACCTGACTCTAATTTCTCCTTCAAATGAACTGAAAATTCTAGCAATTCAATACTTTTGCCATGTACTATTACATAGCTTGGAATCATTTTTCTAAAATGAATAAATACGTTATAATGTTTTTGAATCATATTTAGTTGTATTCTCTTTATCTTGTTTTAGAACTTGTGTCAAGAAGAGGTTAGATTTTAGATTGTATTTATGCAGAAATATTGAAAATTCAAAAGTGTTCACAAACTTAAGCACCACTATGTATATTCTTATTTAGCATATTGTAGGCACCTATTTGATCTTGTTAGCGATTACATTGCTAATACGATTTCTCCCACCCATCTTCTTAAAGATTTTTTAAAAAACATATGGCTATGTAAAAACTAAGGATTCTAATTTGTTTTATAGTCATATACTAATACATTTATTAAATTTCTGTGCTGCCCATCTCACTGTTAAGTGACTGGACAGGTTAGAACATCATAAAGAGGACGATAAAACATAAAAACATTAAGACATCAAACAATACACGTTATTAAAAAAAACTGGATAAACTAGGGGCCAACACACAAACAGAATGGAGGTGAGATCTATTCAAAGATAGTACAGGAGATGATCAGAGAGGGAGGGGTAAAGTACGCCATCAGCCTAGAGTCCTTTCACACCCACAAGAGATCTAAGTCCAGCCCACCTTGAACTCTGTTCACTTTTATCAACCACCAACTTGCTTTGACCATTAGTAGTTGAGATTTCTTGTAGAGAGCTTACAATACAATAAATCTATAACTTTGTTTAAACTGCCTGGACTCCCGATTTCCTGCGCTTGACAGATTGTTCCATCTTTCATGGAATAAGTGACCTTTTGGTGTAATGGCGTCTGAATTTTCATGTTGTTTGGAAGGAACCTAGGTAAAAGTAAAGGAGTCAACATAGCAATATGTTTGCCAGAACAAGAAAGAGTTTTGTGCCACTTGCTGCTTTTTAATTTCTTATTTTCTCTCTTGGATTAGCTCTCTCCCAAAAAAACCTGGGAAGGCTTCATTGGTGGCTTCTTTACCACAGTTATATTTGGATTTATTGTAAGTGGATGCAGTATCTTCTTTATTAATGCTGTATTATTTGGTGCTGGTATTGAAATTGGTATGAAGGACTGAAATAGCTGGTAATCTGTAAGCATTAAACATTTAAGCGTTAAAACTTAACACTTTTCTCTTACTGAAGTTTGTGAGTGGCAGATATTCCAATGGTTGGTTATTAAAATGCTATGTAAACTAGTAACCATCTGCAATAAACATAAGAAAAAATAATTGTGGAAACTGAAATGTAACTCACATCTAGCAGTACAATATGTACTGTACTTTTAAGACATGGCTCTCAGATGAGTATTGTGAATATAAATAAGATGTATTGTGATAAAGGGCTAGCTAATATAACTATGAAAAGTTTCATTAAGATACGTAAAACTCAGCACTGCAGAGACATTTCAAAAAAAGCAGGCTGCAATAGAGTAAAGACATTGAAATAATCTTAAAAATGTAAGGACCTTGTGTAATTCAAAACAGTTTCATAGGCAGTGGATCGTTGCTGAAGCAGCTTTTAATTTTTGCCAGCGTCCCTAATTATTTTTACTGATTGGCCTCAAGTCAGAAACCAAAAGTTTATTTTAAGCACATGGTTGGGATTAACACTGATCTGCAACGATAGCGTTTTTCAGTAGTAACATAATTCAGTATAATTTATAGGTGCGCGATACGCATTGTCAGAGCTTTAATATTGTTCTTGATATTACCAAATGGAGTTCTGAAGCTATAAATAGGGATATAGAAGAACAGCTGCTTTTGAATAATAAAGTGAATCCATCAGGTGCTCTTGCTGTTCCTGGGTGGCTCATGGAATAAGATTTATGTTGTCCTAATTGGTACAGAGGACAATGGGAGAAAGTGGGTGATTTCCCTTGGTTGCAAGATTTATAGGCATTCTACCTGATATGAATCCTAAAAGGACAGTTTCTTTTAAGAATTGTGTTTTGACTTAGAAGGACATAAGCCCCTCCTTAATCTATACGCTAGCATTCAGTATTGCAAATGTGTGTGCGTTTTGTTTCATTTTGGTAATAGTTTGGTAATAATTAAAAGATAGCAAGGGTAGTAAGTTTAGCCAGCCAGCCTAGCCAAGTTGTGTCCCTTCCTCCCAAGCTTTCCTTCTAGCCACCATTTGCCTAATTTCAGAGGATATAAAGGCTTAGTGGAGGATTGTAGAAACTCATAATTGCACCCCAACTCTACAGGAAGCCCTCAATCAACAACATTTATGGATATCTGTTGTCCTTTCAGGTTGCTCATCTTCTGGCACAATACCAGTATTTTGTATGTCCTGTGGAATACAACAGTGAAACTAACCGGTTTGTCACAGAATGTGAGCCATCAGAACTTTTCCAGCTAAAGAAGTACTCCTTACCACCATTGCTTCAAGTTGTTTTGAGAAAGGTATGCAAAACTAAATCTTCAAAGAAAAGCTAGATCTTAAAACAGTTAGGAAATTGGCTACAGAAAGGGCTAAAGTATCTAAGATGCCCAGCTCTCCTTCCTGTTAATTTGTTAGAACAAATAAAATAACGCTAGGAACAAGCATTTTTCACCCTATTTCCCACTGGTACAAGAATATATCACAAAGAAAAATCACGGTTCAGTTTTTCTTTTATGAAGAAAAGCACAGTGGCTTAAGGGTTAAAGACAATGAGCTTGTCATCTGGAAAGCTGTCAGTCTGCGTTCAAGACCTGAGTGCCAGGAGTAACGGGGTGAGCACCCGTTATTCCTGCTCACTTAGCAGTTTGAAAGCATGCAAAGGTGAGTAGATAAATAGGTACCACTTCAGTGGGAAGGTAACAATGTTCTGTGTGCCTCGGCGTATATTCTGGCCACATGACCACAGAAGTGTCATGGGACAACACTGGCTCCCTTGGCTAAGAAAGGGAGATGAGCACCACAAGTCGGACATGACTGAACAAGGGAAACCTTTACCTTTCCTTTTTTTTCCTTTTATGACACTCCTCCAGCCTTGACAGAAGGTTAGAACCCCATATGGCAGAATAGGCAGAAAGAAAGGTCCATTTTGCACTTTGATAGCAAGATGTGAAACAAACCTCTTTTGTGGACTGACCTCTGGGTTTAAGGAGGACTTGCTACCACCTCAAGAGCTTTCTTGCAATTTTTTTTACTACCGGTTCTGTGGGCGTAGCCACAGGATTAAACATCACCAAGCAAAAGTTACAATGTAATAACAGTGGCAGAAACAGAGGCAGTCTCTGTGAGCAAGGCAATAAAGATTAGGCTAGAAACAATTGCCTTCTTTACAGGATTAATCCCGTAAAGTTAATCTTTACAGGATTAACCCTGCAAAGTGGGAAAAAAACAAAAGATTTCTTCTAATAACAGGTTCTATAGAATCAATGCAAACCGGCTGAATTTCACCTCTGATTTTGGTAGGAGACCCTGATTATGCACATCTCCCTTCTGCTAGACAGATCTTCAGTTATTTTTGCTGGCTTCTATAATATGATATAGGTAATATTTATATCAACTTGATGATGCTGATGAGGAAAAAACTAATCATTCAGCAACATGGTTTGGGTAAAATCACTACTTCTTCTGGCCTAAGTTAGCCTCAAAAGAAAATTCATTTTTACCCTTTTTATAACAAGAAAAGAATCATATGAACTTCTCTGGATGATATATATCTCCAACCTTACCGTGGCTGCCAAGGTTATTCTGTTTGTACAATTAAGTTGTTAATTTTGCTTGAAAGCTTTTAATCCTTTGTTATGCTAAATTTAGGACTGATTTCCTCTGTTAATGTCAAATAAATGCAGATAAAAACTAAGGATTACATCTTATTGCAGGAAACCGTGACATTGTACCCATTCCAGATGCACAGCTTTGCATTGTCAACATTTGCATCTTTAATTGGGCCATTTGGAGGGTTTTTTGCTAGCGGATTCAAAAGAGCTTTCAAAATCAAGGTGGGTACATAATTTAGCATGGCTTTTTGTAAGCAGACATTTTAAATAATGTGTCTTCAGTTGCTAAAGATAAACTATTATTAATTGACTACTGCAATGATAATTAACGTGCAACTCAATAGTTTAAAAGAAAGCAACAATGAAATCTCATAATGTTTAATGATTTAAGGGGAAAGGGATGTCTTGTATTCACAAACGTCTGTTCAGTACAAAAGCTTGCAAACATAGCAATTTATGTCATTTGGGTAATGAGATCATTATGCAAATTAATCCCCTTGTATCAATGTATGCCTTTTGTGTAATGGCCTCATTATGCAAATGACATAAATTGATACAAAATAAATGTAATTTCCATCAAAACATCGTTATGCAAACAGCACAAGTCAATCCAAAATAATGTCATTTGTATGTCATTATGCAAATGACAACATTGATAAAAATTATGTAATTTGCATAGTGACATCACACACTTTTTTTTGCCAATTACCCGCTGGAATTCTATGCATTGCCCATTCTGCGATGCCAGAATTTCATTGGGATAACATTCCGTTGGTTGACAGTCCCATAAAACAGTTCTAACCATGTAGTCAAATACTTAAGATGGGGACGTCTTTTTCCCTTTTAAGGATTTTGCTGATACTATTCCTGGCCATGGTGGAATAATGGATCGCTTTGATTGTCAGTACCTGATGGCTACTTTTGTACACGTCTATATTACCAGTTTCATAAGGTACGTTTCATTTTAGCGTTGGTTGGAAAACATACAAATGCTTTTGTTCCAAATCAAATCAAATCAAATCAAATCAAATCAACTTTTATTCATCACATGCACAGTCATACATGGTACGAAATGCCATGAAATGTGTAGGCGACCACTCGCGACCGTAGGTAGTAGGGCAAGAGAATAGTATAGACAGGGAGGGAGAATAAGTTAGGGAGTTGTTGAGAGAGGTAGATTATAG
>JAEANM010009135.1:0-16550 GCA_017656035.1 Myanophis thanlyinensis
GGGGCCGAGAACACACACCACTCGGGGAACGGGAGGTAATTTGGGGGTCGGAGCGTGCCACCGTGCGCAACCAACGGGGGCGTGCTCCCCGAACGTGACGTGGCCCCCTATACCCGCCATAATTGCCCCTCCCGCCGACCGTGCTAATGAATTGCACCTAAATAGCCATTGTTATGAACTTTTGATGAGGATACTAGTATCTGGTATCTCTTGTACATTGCTGAATTCACATATTGCACTAAATCTTAAAAGTGATTTTAAAGTATTTGCTTAGCCTGTTGTATGACACCAGCCATTGTAAATTATAAATCACAATTGTCATACTTCTCAAACAGATACCTTGAGCTGGTATTCTTTAAAGAATTAGTAACTAGGAATCCACAAAATACTGTACATAAAATACATTCAGTGTATGTTTTTTCCTTATAGAAGTTCCTTCCTGTTTGTTGCAATGGGAGTAACATCGTAACTAGAGTCTGATATGGTACTACACATTGTTCCCAGTTCCTACATGACTTTAGAAGATTGATAGAAGTAAGGTTCCTATAGATCCAAGCTTTCTATTACATCTCAGAAAAGCATATATCCCATTTCTATTAATGAAGCTTCAGGATTGGGTGGCCGAGGCTGCTGCTAGTTAGGTTTCTGTCTCTAAGGTACATTCCTTTCCCACTCTTTCTACAGTATTTGCAGTTTGTTGTTGTAACAACATGACCTGACCTTTTCCCTCTTGATTACATGAATTCTCATGTATCATCAAAGAGCTGAAAGATAGAGAACCCCTCTCCCCTCTGATCACTAGCCAACCTCGACCAGAGCTATTCCTATACAGTATTTTGTGTTCTTCGCTTTTGGTTTCTGAATTCCTTTTCAGCTGGTCACCTTGCTCCTATTTTGGACACCAACTTTTCACCAGGCTCCAAAAAGTTAGCAATGAGAGCTGGTATCTGTTATTATAAATAAAATAGTATTTGGGAAGGGGAAAGAATATTAGTACTATCCCATATTAAGAGTACTACATTCTGACACATGGTGTTATTGCAGATCCTTATTTTGAGAGATAGCCTTGTTAGTTCTCACTACAGTGTTTACAAAATTAGGGAGGTCAGTCTCTATCACTTTCCTTCCTGATCTATGAAGTAAGAATAGCACAGCAGCTGCTCAGCTTTAGTTTTCTTTTCTCCAGACTTTGCCAGTTGCATAATCATAGGAGAGGCTGCCTCTCTCCTCTTTCAGACTATTTCTGGCCTACTGTTTTCCCCCAGGTTTATTTCCCATTACTGGAAGCAAAATGAAGATTAGCAGTGTGTACGATCAGTTTTACACTGGAATTAATCAACGCCAGGTCAATGAATGGATAGTGCTTTAATTCTCTATGGAGAAAATTCCTTTTTGAAGAAGCAAAGATCCAAAATATCCTAATGCTTTTGAGATGTTCCCTGGAGACCTCAATATTAAAACCTAAAATTTCTTGAATTATCTGTGCTCATGAGCTTCAATTCATTAATAAAATAATTCTTAATGTCTTACATAAAGTTAAAAAAGTTTTAAGTGTTAAAAGTGTATTAAAAACCTTTCTGTTGCTTTTGTAGGCTTCTTGATTCTTCCACAGACTGTCTTGTGGAAATATCATTAGGTCTTCATGCAACATTGTATATTCAGCATTTTGGGCTTAAATTGAATATTCATATATGCTCAAATCAAATTCTGTAAAAAACAAACAAACTGCAATTCAGGACCAGATTCGAGAGATAAAGAGTCTGACTCTGACATGTTTTTGAAACATATTAATGAATTGTGTATTTAATTCACTCCTGTTCTCATTTTATGAATACCAATATATATTGAAAACCATATACACTTAACGTAATTGTTTTCATTAGTTTTCTAAAAAGTGAACACGAAACTTTACCTCAGCTCTTATTTTTAGGGATGGCTGTGCAAATTTCCAAGCCAAACATTTAGTAATCATGATGTGAAATTGCAAACCTATGACGCTTATGCTCAGTAGCAATATTCATCCTGTGTTCTAAGTTATTACATTTCATTTATTTCATTTTCCAGGAGGCACCCCTTATCATTTATTACATCAGCCCTGTGTAATTAAGCACCTCAAACCCACTGAGACAGTTAACCTTGGTTAAGACTACACAGGGTTGTTGAAGGAATCAAGAAACTCGGAGGTAGCAGCTCCCTCCCCCCAAAAAAACAACCCAGCAAAATTACACCAGCCCCCCATCTGAAGCCCATCAGGTGGACTGAATTGAGTCCATCCCCATCCTCATCAGTTGTAGTGCAGCAGCTCAGGAGAAAAATGGGTGGGAAATCATACTAAGCTATTGAACTCTACTTCCGGCTGTTATGGCCCGTAAAAGAGCTAATCCTCTTCCAAATTAAAGGAGCGTGGAGCTAGGATTGAAATCGGGGCCCTCGAATTGCTAACACGCCTCAATCGGGACGAGTGTCCACGGAGCCCATTTCTAGATTAGCTGCGCCTTGAGTAACCTCTGCGGATGCAACTTGATCATTTGCGCCTCGCCTTTTGTGTTTCGCGAGCACAAGGTGCCGGGGGGGCTTACTGTTTGCGTGTATAGCGTTACTCGGAAGTAAATCAAGTGACTCGGATTTAAGGTGTGCAAAGGACGGCGGTCTTCGGGGCAGTCATTCTCTATAACGGGACCGCGCGCTAGCTCTCCCTCTTGCACACACACACACACACACAGATACGCGCGCGCACCCACAAACACACTCCCCGGAGGAAGCGTACAGTCCAGAGGCCCTTTGCTCCTTAACTGCAGCCGCTGCAACAGGCGCTACCCGGACGTTGCCAGCGGACACCCCTTTGGCTGCAAGCCGCCTCTCGTCGCTGCTCCTGCCGGCACCGCAAGCTGCTCTTCCCGGAGCCGGATACTCTTTCCTTTCCCGCGGGCGGAGCGCTTCTCGGCGTCAGGTAAGGATCCTCCGAGCGCCTCCAGGCCTCCGTCGGGGAGCGCAAAATGGCGCCTCCGCCGGCTGGAGAACTAGCTTGGACGCTGTTTTCTGAGAAGGGAGGGGCCGGCCGGGGAAGTAGGCCGGCTCGGGGCCAGCGGGCAGGGCCCAGAGATGCGGCAGCGACTCTCCCGGCTTATTGCTCTCCGGGCCTCCCTGCGGCCGCTTCCTTCAGCGCGCCGGCTTTTCCTGAGACAGCAGCAGCAGCACCTCTTCTTTTGCGGGTACTGCCGCGGGGCTGCCGGGAGTTGGGCCTGGGGGGAGCGGAGGGGCGGCGAGCGTCTCCCCGCCGGGATTGCGGTTGAGGAAGGAGTTGGGGTGGTGGGAACCGTGGTCGCCTGGAGGTCTCTCGCGGCTCCCTTCTCGCCCGTTCCCGGGTTGTGCAACCGACCTTCCGGGTGCGAGTGTGATAGTTGTAGCCCTGCCTGGAAAAGGGGTGAATCAGCGTGAATGCGAATTCTCTGGAGAAGGAGACGGGAACAAATTTCCCCTCCCCCCCCCGGGCCCCGAAATGCTTAAAATGGGAGTTGGGGGTGGAGGGGTGGAACGGCCGCCGGCCTTCGCCGTCCCCCCGAGAAGCGATTCTCTGCGGACAAAATGGGTGGGATGCCATGCAGGCAA
The DNA here is from genome assembly GCA_017656035.1 of Myanophis thanlyinensis. Classification (NCBI taxonomy): domain Eukaryota; kingdom Metazoa; phylum Chordata; class Lepidosauria; order Squamata; family Homalopsidae; genus Myanophis; species Myanophis thanlyinensis. The sequence goes on from JAEANM010009135.1 coordinate 3,610, forward strand.
GGTCGGTGGGCGGGTGCGAACCGCGCCGTGTGTTTTATATTGAAGAAATGGTAAAGGCGGTATGGGGGGGGAGAAACTCCGGTGCCTTCCCTCAAGTCGCTTCTCTGCTTTTCTGTTTGTGCGCGCCTTGCCGCCCGGAGTCACATTTTGTGGGAGGAAGCGAACGTCATGCTGAACAGGTTTAACTGAGGAGAACTTGGCCAGCAAAGCATCAGATTTCATGGCTTCTTTTCAGTGTTTTCTTCCTTTCCTTTTCGTTTTTTTGTAGAAACGTGTCGGTACAGATTTAGAGATCTCTTTTGCCTCAGAAATCGAGGCTGAGATAAAAGACCGGAAAGTACCCGCTTTTTCTATTTTTTTTTGTTTGCTATGCATTTGTTTTTGTTTTTCATGCCAATATAAGCGGAGCCGGTGTCCAAGTGAAACTGGTTTTCCAGATAAGAGTTTTGTTATTCTTTTTCTAATTTGTTATACTTCTTAGAGTATGTGCAGTAGTTTTATATGAGTTAGTAAGGTTAATTATTTACCTGCAGAGTGGATAGAAAATATTTCTTCTTGGGTTACTTGATTATCTGATATTGGCTCACTTTATTGAAAAGTGAACTCTAATAGTGTACTTGTGTAAGATTAATAAGATATATGCAAATAAGATTAAATTCATAATTTGGACAAGTTCATTAAAAAGAAATAAAACGGTTAAAAACTATTAAAATGTTAGGAATATACAGGACAATTTTATTTACCTTTATTTACATCAGTTCTTCATTTTGAAGAGTATTATTTATTTGTTTATACTGTTCTAAATTCAGAAAATTCCAGTGATGGTGAGGTTAAAAATGTAAATATGTCATTGCTCCTCTGAAACAAATTTTAAAAAGTAAATCTTGTTAAATTCAGTGGGTTTGCAATCATTAACTTCCACTGGAGTCCACTTTGAGCACCAGATCTGAGTAGAATGGTTGTGGAGTAGCTGGTTAAGTGGGATATTGTTATCCAAAAGCTCTGGTTTCTTTAATTATTTTTCAGTTTGAAAATATAAGCCACCCCAAATCATTATGGAATTGCACAACCTGCAAATCCAATGAATAAAAAGTTTTTGTAGATGCTTACAGTTGAATTATTGTATGTTCTCCCTTGAATGTGGAGAGATAATCCATGGGTTAGGTTAGTCTGTCAGTTGAATACATCTGTGGCTGTACATTGATTGGTTAAGTGTTAAAAGAAGTAAACATTAGGATTTTATTTGCTTTTAGTAGAGTGCAGATGAAGAAGAATAGAAATGGTACCAAACAAAAGCGCCTGGCCTGAGGTTGAATATACTAAACTACATAGTATTCTAATACATGTAAAAAGAGGTGTTGAATTTGGTGAAATACAAGTAACTATTACTTCAGACTGAAGAAATTTCATTTTGTCATGCACCAAAAATACCAAGGTTAAAATGTTATTTGTAGTAAGTGGAAAACAAGTGCCGATGTGATAATCTGTTAGTGAAATATTTGAATGTATAATTACCAAGGAGTTGCCAGAAATAATTAGCTTGATCCCACCCACAGTTAAGTATGGATTAATGGCATTGGGTTTAATTATGCTTAACACTCATGTTGAAAGAAGTAGCAGACTTGTGATACTTCAATACTTTTATTGTGCATAACTCATTGCAACAGTAATTCACCAAGTCTTATGCCATTATAAATATTGACAAGGAAGTATAAAAAAGTTGTGGTCTAGATATTTGAGTTAAATCCTCAGGAGTTCTGGACAGCATTGTTGATATTGAAAAATGCTGAGAGTTGTCTTTAATATTTAGTAGGTCATAAGTCAGGGGTGTCAAACTGGATTTCCTCGAGGGCCGGATCAGCATTGTAGTTCTCTGCGAAGCAGCCTGGAGGGGGAGGGGAGGGGGAGATAGGACAGATGACTCCTGCAGCACTTTGCTGGCCAAAACACAGCGTGGGGGGTGCACATTGCCCATTTTTGGCCTGGATGGCCTCCTACAACACTTTGGGTCCCCCCACCCCATTTTGGCTGCCAAATGCACCATGGGCCGGTCCTTTGCTATTTCCAGGTTGGCACCGCAGGCCAGATTTAATTAAGCCTTGAGTTTGATAGCCCTATCATAATCACTCCTGCAAAATGTCACTAGGTTGTCCTTTGTTTTTTGGTGTGTGCAGAAACACTTGGATGCTTCAAATGTCTTTTCTTGATCAGCCAATCAGAATCCTGATACTGGAATATTGTGAGCCAAGCTAATGACAAGCATTTGCTCAATTTAATATTTTGATAATATGAAATTTCAGGTGTTGAATTTGGAGGTTAGTATTACTTGAAAATGTTTTAACAATACTATACAAAGTGATTGAAACTTGAGAGTTGGTTTTATTCAGCTTAGGTGAATAAATGAATTGAATGTGTGGGTATCTTGGGCTGTCTGAAGGGGTGTTGTGTAAGAGACGTTTGAAGTTGGTCGACAGTGCCAGAGTAGGTTTTGAAAAAAGGTTGGTAGGATTTTTGCTAATGGTTTAGGGACAGAATTGGAAAATCTGATATATGTTTGTATTCACATAAAAAATTATTGTAGGCCACTGGGCACTTTTTATTTGGAGGATGTGTGTGTCTAACCTGTGACTCACAGGTTGTATGTGGCCCTCAGCAGCTGGTAATGAGTCCTCACAAGTTTGTAAACTTAATTTTATTGTGTAATTGGTATGTATTAACTGTGTTTTATATTTTGTATGCAGTACAAGACAATTTCTCTTCACTTAGTATAGCTCAGGCAAGTCAAAAGGTTGGACACCCCTGATTTAAGGTCTGCTTTTTCACTAGATGGCCGTAATGAAGGCCTAAACATAATCTTTTCTCATTTTCTCAGTTGTAGACTTTGTTTCCTAAATTATTGATAAACAGACTCCGCACTTGTGAGAAAAGCACTAGGAAGAAAAAAAATAAAATAAGTGGTTGAAATTCTACAGAAAAGGCAATTGTAAACAGTATCCACATTAGACAGAACATTTTTTTTTATCAATATTTATATACCGCTCCCTCTCCCAAGGGACTTCTGTTTCATCCTCTGACACTGAAATGTTAAATTAATTAGGCTCTAATGCAATTAATGAAACAAAAAATACAAATTAAGAGAAGTACCGTAGTTGGAATTTAATATCAAACCAGAACATGATGTAAGGAAAGTATAAATAAGAAATGTGTTTCAAGAGTAAAATCTGGGTCCATGATATTTTTTCTATTCTTGGAGGGGAAGGAGAGTGATTATAACAGAAAATATAGAACACAAGGTCATGAAACAACAGAGCAGAAAAAATATGCAGAATTCTTTCCAATCCCTTAATAGCAGCACCCCTTTTTAAGTTATGTGATGGAGAGGGTAAGTTTAAGAATAATACAGTGTGTAGTATTCAAAGCTGTTGTTTAATTGTTTTCCTAGGGAAGTATTGTTCCCCCCCTCCGAATGTTTTTCTTGCAATATTCAAATACATCTGTCCCATTTTTTAACTGGAACTTTGTTTTCCCAACTTCTGTCATATCACACTTGGACCTGTTTTGTTTTGGAGAATATCCTGCTGATGAACAAAGTTTCAAACCCCTTTGCATAATTGCATTTAAACATTATGTGGAGGAAGTGGGAGACACAATACCAGTGATACAAGATGGTAGCTTGATAGGATTGCTATTGCCTGTTTTGCTGAAACTATGGGATTTAAACACAAGATTACTCACACCATGCCCTAAATTCACTTGTTAAATATTCAACACATTCAGGCAAAATTAGATTATTTTATTTATTTATTTTATTTATTTATTTAATTTATATACCGCCCCTCTCCCGCAGGACTCGGGGCGGTTCACAGCCATTTTAATGCATATCATCAGGATCATGTGAATCAGGTTACATGATGGGTAAAATTTACTTGAAGAATGTATATAAGAATGGAATATCTTTTCACCCTCCAGCTATTTTGAACTAAGCCAGAAGTAACTGTCAGGATGACAAGTGATGAGTGACATTGGGAGTTGCTGTACTTCCAACAGTTGATGAGTTATAGTTTCCCATCTCCACCCTTGGGAGACTTCAGTTCAGTTAGAGTATGTTCTGTGATCAGAGCTTAAACCATTAATCATAATGCCTGCATTCATATAACATTCCTAAGATAAACTACATTATGGTTTTATGTGATTCCTGACTCACACCATGCCCTAAAACCATTGTAAGTTTTGGGTTAGCCATTGGGGTTTGTTACCCATTATTAACCATATATGCTCATTCATAAAACAGCAAAAGATACAGTTGAATTATTTTGGAATTTCTGTTTGCCTTGATACAGCAGTTTTGAAGTTTCCATTGTGGGAACAACCCTGTTACACCCAATAAATTATCCTGCTTTATAAAATCCCCCATAAAGCAATAATTGCCAGAGAATTGTGGACTTTGTGAATGACCATCTCTCTGCATTGTTGCATTATAGATGAAAGCAATGAACACATATTTTCAGAGTGAAGTGTAATGCATTTTTCCTTGCGTACACTCTCCTACTGAAACCACTGTGTCACTTTTTTGTTTTCTTTTGCAGCTGGACTATGTCCCGATTTTCTAGCTTATTGCATTTGTATTGCCCCATTTAGTTTCTCCTATGTTCTGTGAAAATTGCTTCTTGTATGCCAGTCAACTTTAACAATACATTCAGAATGCTAGTTTGACCAAACTCCATACAAGCATTATTTATTAGACATGTATCTGATTGTGCTTTATTATATTGTAAAACATATTTGTAGTAATAAAAATAACTTTCTTGGATTAATGTTTGTAACAAGAATATTTCTATGCATTACTTAGAAGTAACTTGACAATATGTACTCATTTGTTCTTTGGATATAATCATGGCTATAACTACTTCTCATTTTATTCTTCCTTAGGTGTGAAATGGTTGCAGAGGGCCATTTGTCTTAAATGTTAGATGGGAAGCAATTGAAGTTACCAGCTCAACAGTGTGTCTCCTCATAAATACTTCCTGTATTACAGTGCCAACTGTATTCATTATTGCCTAACAGTACTATATAGTGAAACCACCAAGAAATATAAAGGTATTCTGTAGTGTAGCTTTTATATCTGCTTTGAAGATTATTTCCCTCAAATTAGGGTAGGTTTTAATTGATAAAAGCAAGTTTCTTTCAATGCTACTGATATGCAGGTGGATCTGTTTCTTGTTATGAACTCATGGAATCAGAGAGGTAGTTATGATTTTGCAGAAAAAAAATCCAATTTTCATTAAAACCAATTAAGTCGTCTGCTCTTTTCAGTCTATCAGTATAACTTTTTAGGTGCAAAGCATAGTGAGTTGTCATTCATTTTCTTATCTTCAAATCCAAGTTACCAATTTCCGTGTGGGTCCAATCAGTTATTCCTGCTGCACACTGAATAACAGGGTATGCCATATTACCATATTTTTCAGACTATAAGATGCACCTAGGTTTAGTGGAGGAAAACAAGAAGAAAAAAAACCTAGTTTTTTGCTTCCACGCTTCCCGTTTTCGACCTCCCCGGCCCCCAGAAGCACTTTGCAGGTCAAAAATGAGCCAGTTTTTGGCCTCTGGAGGCCTCTGCGGGTCCTCTTTTTGCCCTCCCCGGCATTGGGGTGTGTGTGTGAAAATGGAACATGTGGAGGGTTTGGCAGGCCAAAAATGGGCCTGTTTTGGGCCAGCAGAGTGCTTCTGGGGCCAAGGATGCTGAAAACAGGATGTGTGGAGGGTTCAGGAGGCCAAAAAGAGACTCGTATTCGCTCTATAAGACGCACAGACTTTTCTACTCACTTTTTTGGGTTATGGCATGGAGGCAGGTGATACAGATGCACTGCATGGGCTGCAGGAAAGTCAAGTGGCAGTGGGTTGGAGCAGCGGATGGCTGCAGGAAGCTCGTCTTTGCATCTTTTGGCTTTCCTGCAGCTCACACGATGCATCAGGATCTCCTACCTTCTGCTCTGCATGTCAGAATTGCTTGCCTTTTGCTCCCTGCCTTCTGCTCTGCACAGCCTAGAGTGTGCTGACCAAGGGACTGGTGGCTGCAGCTGCTGCTTGATACTGTTGGTCCCTGCTAACTTGCCGGCTCTTGTGTATGTGCCAGGAGATGGGGTGCCCAGCTGGACTCATTACCATGAAGTCAAGTTTTCCTGAAAATAAGCTATAGTCGCTGTGGTGGCGAACCTATGGTACGGGTGCTACAGGTGGCACACAGAGCCATCTTGCTGGGCACACAAGCTGTTGGCCAACTTATGTCCAGCTGAGCATGCACATGGCATGCGCGATTGCATAGACCTAGCTGGTCTTCAGGTCTCCACTGTGCATGTATGCTATTGTAGCAGGAAATCCAGCTGGTCTTCGGAGCTCTCCTGCACATGCACACGTGATTGCTGATGTGTGCATGAGTGCCTTTGCTCAGTGCGCTTGCATCGCACATACAAAAGCTGCGTGCATGCGCAGATGGTGCAGTTGCACATGCAGCGCACATGGAGGAACTGCACGCAAGTGCGGATGGCATATGCAAGGCATGTACTTTTCAGCACTTGTTAAGTTAAAGGTTCGCCACCACTGCTATAGTCCAAAAGAAAATAAGACTGAGTCTTATCTTGGGGAAAACATAGGTATGTTGAAAACATGGGGAAAACATATTAATATGCTTCCTGTTTTGATTTAGAAATTGTTTAAAACATTAAAAACAAAACAAAAAATAAAAATGAAAGGTAAAGAAAATTATAAAACCAAAGAACAATGAAGAATCCAGACAATCTAAGAGGACTTCAGTTGTCCTCATCAAAGTCCTGGGAATATTGTTTACACTAAAGCTCCCGCATGTAGATGATATAACCTAACAATTTCATACAGATGTTAAAAATATACAAAGGAGGCTTGGGAAATGATCTCTCCCCTCCTGTCCCAAACCAATATGAGTAGAACCAGACCTGGAGAAAGGAAGAGAAATTGTAAAATATGGTCCCAGATTCCCAACCCACAGAACTGTCTCAGAAGGATACCATGGTCAATGCTGTGAAAAATTGTTAAAAGATTAAAGAGCACAGAAATGAATGCACCACCATCATCATCCCTTCTCTGGCACAGATCATTTGGAAGCTTGATCAAAACTTTCCCAATACTTTCTCAGCTTAAAACTTAACCAGATCTGTTTCCTCCAGAATTATCCAGTTGATCACCTCAGCAATCTTACCCAGAAGGAGTCTGCATGACAGTTATCAAAAATCACTAGGTCCAAAGATATCCTCTTTAAGGAACATGTGGTAAATTGCTATAAGAAATACCAGAAAGTTGACATTAAATTAGTACTTTCAGCTGATTGATATGCTTGTGAGACAACCATGAGAAAAAAAATTTTTTTGACTGACATGGTACAAATTTCATTTTCATTTTGGGAAAAATACCTTTAATTCCAGTGGTGGGATGCAACTGGTTTAATTGCCGGTTTGGTGAGTGCGCGCGCCATCCATTCTGCCACACAGCTTCAAAAATGCAGCAATTAAGCTTACCAGAGGCAGCCCTGTGAGTAGGAAGGCTGCGGAGGCATGGAAAACAGCTGTGCCACATGATTCAGGTGAGCAAGAAATTAAAAAAAGGGGATACAGGACAGAATAGGGCGGGTGGGCATGGCCAACCGATTGTCACCATTACCGGTTTGATAGAACAGTGTGACTAGGCAGCATCCCACCACTGATTAATTCAGTATTCATCTCCAGAAGAATCATTGTCAAGATGAGCTGTAGTAGAACTGGTATTTAGAAGGAAGACTCTAATTTTATAAAATGGTGACTAATGAAATGCTCCCAAGCTTTAGTTTTCATTTGTCAAGATAATAATTTTTATTAGCTTCAAAAGGCATTGCATTTCTTTCTGTCAACTTCAGGAATTTCTCATACATCAGCACTTCAACTTCTGCTTACAATGTATGTAACTCTCCTATGTTATGTTAATTGAAGGCTTGTTTTAATTAAAAAATGAGGTTTACATACAGGTTGAAAGATCCCATATGTATCCCATCAGCAGATTCTCTTGCCAGACTTGAGAATGTCAGCATTCAGAGGCCATTCTTGTAAAACAATATTTGATGAATTGTCTGTAGCTATATGATACCTTGGGCAAAGCCCAGGATTTCATTTTTTAAACAGATACTTTTATGTTGGAGGTTTGCAAGTAATAGAAGGAGCACTATTTTGGTGGCTTTGAAAAGCGGAGGAAAATGGCTTCATTCAATCATATTCAACATTAATGTACTATAGTTATTTACTTAAAGAAGAGTCTTGCATAGCAGTATTACTTACTGGAGTAGCCAGCCATGGTTTGTATGGATTCAAAATTTAGGATAGCCATCACAAAATCCACTACTATTTATTTCTTAAAAGGAAAATAATTTTTTTATTTGTCCTTATGTTTGCTGATAGAGGAGTAGAAGAAGTTGCTATAAACAAGAGGAACAAAAAAGACATACACCTGGCTGTAACAGCCACTCTATAGCACCTTTCAAGATTATTAGTTGTTGCCTGGGAGATGTTGGTTGCCTGCTTATTGTAAAACCTAAATAGATGTTATTTTTCTTTCCATTACCAGTTTTCTCTTTCCTTTAATTTATCTCCATCTAGTTTTGTCCACCTGTTTTCACCTTTTCATTCCTAATTCAGAAATTATTGTCACAATTTCACCAGTTTCTCTACCTTGTTTTTTTCCTGAATACTATTAGTGGACAAAGAGAAATTTGTGTATTTGCATTTCTCTATGTGAAATTGTGTGTGAAAAAAAATGGAAAAATACCTTGGGAATTAATTTTGTAAATTGAGTATGTTATAGGCATTTAATTTTATTTATTAAATCAAGCAATAAAATATTTTTGTTCTGATTGATATTTGGGGTGGGGTATGGCTCCATTTATTTACATCACTTTCTGGGTAAAGGATGGGAAAAAATTGGATACTATGCAGGATTTTAATCTGTTTTAATAATTGTTTACTGCCTTCATTTCCTTTTAGAGGGGTCATTTTAAACTCTGAACATTTTATTCAAAAACCTTTTGAATAAATATGTTAGCTGCAGAGTGCAAACTGGATTAGGCTGAAACTAAACCTTTTAGTAAAGGATTATGCAGAATTGTCATTTGCTACTACATCATCCTACAGTGGCTCTTATATGACATTCAAAAAATTCAGCTACTATTATTTAAGTATATATAAAATATATTCATTGCTAGCATCTCATTTAGTAACAAGGAGTTCTTAATTCAGGATAACTTTTGCTATGTATATTCAAGTTACTTTTAACAATTTTCATATTCCACTATTCTTCAATATCCAAGGAGCTTGGTTTTAGGAGATTAGAGGAGTGCATATATAATAAATGTCATTATGTCACTCGGCTTCTTTAGCTCTTCATTTAGCTTTTCATTCCAAGCATTGGCCAGGACATCTAATGTATTTCTTGGATGATATTTTAGAATCCCAAAGCTTTCATGAGTTTCTGATAGATAATTCAGCTTTGTCAACTGCACTTACGTGTGCCTCAGACTGATCTGATAATGCTTTAGTTCACCATTTGAAATTAAGATCAATGAAGTCTATATGATAAGAATGATAAGCACCAGAGGCCATGCTTACCCCACGTCATGAAATGTCATGTGACAGCAACATGACACTGCGAATTTGACACTGTGTTAGCTGCTTGCTGTACCAACTAAATTCTTAGGCTATCGCTAGATCTAATATAGAAGCTTCCACAATAAAACCAGTCTCCCCATATTTGGGGAAGAGAAGTCTGCAACTTCTCTTTCCCAAATATGATACGAAGTAGACTCCGTCCAGTTAAGCCACTCAATTTAAAGGTTCCTAATACTTGAAAAGCACTTAAGCAATTTCTGAAAGTGATTAAGAGATGTGGCTAGGTGAACCTTATGTCCAGAATGCGTTGTGGCTGTAAACTGAATTGAAATTGCAATTCCCAGTTCACCCATGAGCCGTCCCAAAAAGCCTAAATTCTTGCAGTCTGCTTACAAGGAGCAGGTCTTTAAAGTAGTGGATTATTTTAATAATCTTTTTTTCCAGAAATTCACCATCTGACTGCCCATCTCTGCTTCAATGACATACCTATTCCTTTAGAGACATCTACATAGTTTATCATGAATCCTCATAGATGCCTATCTCAAATGATTCTGGATAGTTAATAATATTAAAAACAGTGGAACCATGTTCAAAATAAAACAGCAGCTAAGAGAAAATCACACAAAAAACCCCCATACAAACAGCACAACCAGGAAATTTGATTCATCCAACACTCAGGCTCCCAGATTCTAATATAGAACCAAGCCTTTGAGGCTTTGTGAAAAGTCAGCAGAATCGGGACCAATATGACCTCCAGATTTCAGAAGTTGGGCACCATAACAGAAAAGGCTCTATTGAGTATAGCCTAATGGCAACACTACCTCCCAACTATGTGTATTACAGGTTGTTGTATTATTGGTTTTAACCTGGGAATCAAATCCAAAATTTGTTGCAATTTTTTTGTAATCTACGTTATGCTCTACAATGAAACTCCTTTGATGTGTAAACTATGATAACTATAATTCTCTAAAGCACAATTTCTGATCTATGGCACAGGGAAAACAGTGCTGTGTAATGCAGTGGACTCTTGATTAGTATGAGAATGAGATATTGGTACTAATTCATAACAGCAAAAGAAGAGTTACTAGAAAATCCATGTATTTTTAGCATCTGATAATAATAGAGTTCAAGTCCAATTGTCATTTTTTTTAAAATCTAATTTTGGGTCTTAAACATGCTAATTTTAATCTTGTTTTCTTCGCTTCAGGCTGTTGTTGAGTTGATTTTTTTTCCCTCCAGAAAAAGAAACCAAAGATTTCTTACTTTTCATAACTGTCAGGAAAGTGATTGAGAGTTGGTACTGAAGTCTATCTACTGTAATCAATTTTATCAGACCGTGATTTCTGTTTCTTGTAATGGCTTTCAGTATTTATAGAAATTTTAGAGGATTAATATATGTTTATTATATACACTTTCTATACAGATGTCTCATAAGATTCTTGTTTTCTTCTGGAAGATGCTGACATACCTAGTTTCCCTAAGATACCTATGTTAGTAACTAAGAAAATTCAAAGGAGAATATCAGATTACAAGGTTGAAAAATAAATTGAAGATCCTTAGTTTTAGATTTTAATTCTATACAATTGATGTTTCTGATAATGGATTGTTATGACATACTGTATTGAATGATGATGACATAGCACATGTAAAACCGATACCATGGCAACTTTAAACCTCTACGCATTGGGCAGTATCTGAAAGCTATGAAGAACCTCCATAAAGGCAGCCAGGGAAAAATTGTGTTTTTGAAAGAAAAATCACTGAGAATTCAGAACTTGCTGTGTTTTCAATGAGTGAAGTAGATGGCATGCTGATAGGATATAATGCCTCTGTGTAGCCTATTGGTATATGGCAACCCTTTTGTTATTGCAGCTGTTTAATTTTATAGCAATCTAATTCTCTTCTCAGTTTGATTCTTTTTCATATCAGACTCCCATACTGGCTAGCATAAAATGTTACTGTAAATTATTTACTAGATAAAGTAGGAGAAAGAATTTTCCTTTATTTGATTTGCTATGTAGCCAAAATGAGTTTAGCTGGGGGAAAATGTGTATGTGATTTTTAAGCATAGAACTCTAATTTTAACAGCCAAGGTCTGTTTTATATACTTAGGTCACCTTTAATAAGTACAGTGTGGAGTCCAGAGACCTTTAATGAAAAGGTGATATACCAGTGATGGCAAACCTTTTAGAGGCTGAGTGCCCAAACTGCAACCCAAAACCCACTTATTTATCGCAAAGTGCCAACACGGCAATTTAACCTGAATAATGCGCTTTTGCTATGTAAAATAATGCTAAACAAACACGTTTGTTTTTCTTAGAACAATTAGCTGAATGTGATAAATGCACTTTGATGACCCTTTTCTCTGCTTTTTCTTTCTTTCTCTTCCCCCTCTTTCTCTCTCTCTTGCTCTTTCCCTCACTCCCCCCTTCTGTTTTTCCCCTGGGGTAGGTCACCCCAGCCCAGGTTAATCACATTTTAGTGCCACAAACAATGGCAAGAAACACGATGGAGCTGAGCTGGGGCAATGGTGCGCATGCCCAGAGAGAAAGCTCTATGTGCCACCTCTGGCACTCATGCCATAGGTTCACCATCACAGGGCTATACCGTAAAATAGAGATTTCTTTGCTGTGTACTTTGTGAGTAGTGAATGTGGAGTGTAAGAATATGGAATTTAATTTGCTATTCATCTAGTTTTAGCCATGAAATATTTTGCTCTATTATTGCTGATGAAATTTACCATTTTGTTTCTATTTTCTTCCAGCTTTCCTTTTGCTTAACCTTTTAATTCTTTTTAATTCTTAATTCTTCTTAATTACTGTAATGGAATAGTACAGTTCTTAAAATGAAAGTTTTGATTCTTTTGTTTATATCTCTGATTATAGTGTCATAGAATATGAGCAGTTTTTTTCCTACGTGGAATTATTTAGAATTCCATATATATTCCATATATATTCCATTTATAATATATCGCTTTTCTGCTTTAGAAAGCTGATGCATTTTGTCTTAAAATTTCGGGATGGCGTGCTGCTGTCATGAAGTAGTGTTTTAACTGTTATTTATTTGTGTCCTTTTTAGACGGCTGTACACCGCCCCGAGTTCTTTGGGAGAGGGGCCGGTATAGAAAATAAAATAAATAATAAATAAATAAGTAGATACCGTAGTTGTTGGGAACAAATAATTCAGCACTTTTTTTTTATTATTATTATTAAATTTTTTATTGATAATAACAAACAAAACATAAACAAAAAAGAAACAATAAAAATAATATTACACCACGTG
>JAEANM010009136.1:0-16550 GCA_017656035.1 Myanophis thanlyinensis
GAATTCTTTATTGGCCAAGTGTGATTGGATACACAAGGAATTTGTCTTCAGTGCATATGCTCTCAGTGTACATTAAAGGAAATGGTACATTCATCAGGAATCATATGATACAATACATAATGATAGCCATGGGGTACAAATAAGCAGTCAAATCATACTAAGAGACAATAATCAATATAAATCGTAAGAATACAAGCAACAAGTTATGGTCATAGTGGGGTGGATGGATGATGGAATGTTGAGAATAATAGTAATGTAGACTTAAATAGTTAGACAGTGTTGAGGGAATTATTTGTTTAGCAGAGTGATGGCATTCAGGAAAAATCTGTACTTGTGTCTAGCTGTTCTGTGCCCTATACTGTCGTTTTGAGGGTATCTCTTATAAAGAGATAATACTGGCTTTATTTATGACTCCAAACACATTCTAACAGTGATTGATGATTAATTATTTGTTGTCATTTCTTAGTGATCACATATGATTAATTAAATTTGAAGGCTTAAGCATGTATGTTCCATAGATTTTACTGCAACTTAGGCTGCCATATGATGGATAATCTCCTGATCCACTGATTTCAATAGATAAGATTTTTTCCAGATTTAGGTTTATATTGTAAGGTTCAAGCCCTGTCATATACATGAAATTATCACTGAGCATATTCCTGCATGGATACAAATTAGTTTATATTGTTAACAATTTTTCAAAGTACCTGTAGTTGTATCTGTATCATCTAGATCCAAGTGAGTAGAATCATATAGAAAAGCACAAATACCATAATTTCCCAATCTACTGATTTCATTTGTTTTGTATTTTTATTATGAGGGTACACTACAGTTGGATATGATTATGGTTTTGTCACAACCATTTGCCATGTAGCCTAAAACATTTTATTATACACATCTTTCAGGGTTTCCAGATGTTACTCGTTAAAGAACCCATTATTGAAAAAAATATATAAATAATTCTAATTTTATGGACATAATTCAGTAAGAATCAAGGGCATCCTTTTGACTTTTTGACATAATAAACTTTAAAATATAGTATTTCTACATAGATAGTCACATTTCATTATACAAGTAACCCTTGTATTACCACAGCTATTAGGACCAGAATTGCATAGCTAAGCAATGCAGTTATAAAATATTACTTAGTGATGATAACCCCTACAGTCCCAGTTGCCATCATTAAGTGAGGACTATATCAATCATTAAGTGAGAATCTCACATGACAATGACTTCCTACTTTCTGCCTACTTTCCCCATTGACAACTCTGGGAACTGGTTATAATTACCACTCATTTAGTCTTTCCCTAACTTTGCACAGTCACTAAAACAATTTGTGAAGTTACATTGCACAAAAGCATTATTAGACCTACCTACCTTCCTTCCTTCCTTCCTTCCTTCTCTCTGAAAAGCTTTTCCACTGTTTTAAACAGATGAAATTCCTTGACCTTTGTGGAGTTTTATTGTTGGCATATGTCAACCTTATTTGCCCATTATTGCTAGCAGTGTCAAGGACTAAAAACCTTCATTAAAATCCATTGCCATCCAGAGGCACCATCTGTTGCTCATTAACACATACATACATTTTATGTTTAAATAAAATGTTACAATAAGGCTAATGTAAAGAGGCTTTCATAGATCACTAGAACTGTGGTACATATCTGCTCCAGTGGAACTCAGGGAACCAGAAAAATTTACATTCATCTGCCAGAAGTAGATACTATAAATACGCTATTAAGCCTGCAAGATTTGGACAGTGGGGATATTTGGGGGGGAGTTTTATGCTGTATCTATCTAGACAAATGAATTTTTTATAAGCTATCAGATAGCCAAACCCTCTGGGAAGATAACAATAAAATCTAAAAAAAATATACAATATTCATTTCATAAATTTAGGATACCCAGCTTTTTTCAGGAGTCGTATAGACCACCAATTCATCATTGAAAGATTTTGAGGAATACAACACAACCAGGAAATTGGTGCCTATAGATTCCCTGGTACATTATCTATTGGATCCATAGGATCCAAATTGAATGAATGAATAAATGAATAAATAAATAAATTTTATTTAATAGCTAGCAGACAAAGTTTACAAAATGTTGATGTTCCTACTTGAGGTAGGAACAAGTTTGGAAGTAATAATCTTAAAATTCCATCACCTTTCAAGCCAACATGACCATAATCTTGTACATTTCAGTAATCAATACAAACAAACATATATTTCTGGTTGGACCTTAAAGTCAGAACCCTAATAAATAGAGATTAGACAGACAAGATGTGGATTATTTAACTGCTTTGGGAAGGATGGCAGTAAAACTCTAGTTTCTTTTTAAAATTACTAAATATTTTATGTAAGACATAAGTGAGTAGTACTGTATATACATTGTAGAATTAATTGCCACCTTTATGTAATTTGTTTGCTGAAATGCCAGCTGAAAAGGAACTAAAAAAACTTCAATCAAGGCAATTTCTTAAACATATAATATTAATTTATAAACATAGTTTAGTCATATGTTCAAAGTTTTAACATATAATTTCACTTTATAGTTTTCTGCAGGGATCAGATTTACTGTTCAGCATTTTGAAAATCCTGAACTGAGCATTAAATTCAAGCTCCAAGTGCAAAGGTAAGAATACACATGTAATGAAATATTATTTTTTTTATTATGATCTTTGACCAACATTACAAATATATTGCTGGAGCAAACATATTACCAAAAATTTTTTCATAAAACAATAGAATATGTAAGTCAAAGTTTTGCACAGTTGTCTGCTTGTTAAAGGTATTTGATCCTTAAGAATAAATAACATTATCTTTGTTTATATGACTCTTAAATTTTGAAATAATTGGGGAGAACAAAGTACATTTTTGGTACCATATATCGAACACCAAAAGAAAACATAGGCAAAACTTTCTATCTCTCTTGAACCACAAGAGCAAAGTCTATGATGACAATGACTCTCCTGAAATCTATCCATCAATAATGCCAAAGGAAGCAGATTAAAATATGTATATGTGTATATTTAACTAATCCATCTTGTTACACCTCTATATCCTGGTTGTCTGAAGCTTATCTTCATCTACCTCAACAATATGGCAAATAAAGAATGAATTATGGTTGTTCAGTCCAAGGCATTTAAAGGGAATGAGGATACCGGCTCTTAATCTATTCCAGCATTTCTTAAGGAGAAAGAACTCCCCCCTTAACCCTGGGGGAGTACCACAAGATACTTTTAGGGATTCCAAAATAAAATCACAATTATTTGAAATATTAAAATATATTTAATATCTATTTACAAATATTTAAAACAAAGTCATTCTTCTCACTTTTTTTAATTTGTTAAAATATAGTTTTTCATGAAATGAAATTTCAGTATATTAATGTCTAATTGATGTAATACTATTATTTTGTATGATTTAGTACATGAATATTCTACAAATGTATCAGTTTTAATTTTTAATACAGAAAATAGCAGTATGTATAATCCATACAAGCATAAACTCTTTGGGGATTCTACATAATTTTTCAAAATGGGAAGGGATTCTACAAGCATAAGGTTTAAGAAATGCTGTACTATACTGTATTGTACATTAATGTACTGATGCCTAATTTGTCTATTTTACTTTGACCAAGGACATATTTAGAAAGTCTACCCATCTAGAGAATGTCTGGTGGAAAAAAATATTGTATTCCTTGATCATTGTAGATTTAAGTTAAAATGTTTCAGACCCACATATTTGAAACATAATTAAACTTTACCCTAATTTATTTTAGTTCCAACAAAGTTAACTCCAACAGTAATTTGGTTGAACTTAAGATTGACATCAGTGCAATAGCTCACGTACAGATCAGAGGGTAAGTACATTTATTCTGAGTCAAATATAAAATAGTCATAATTATTTAATTTATTGTAACTGTGTATTACTTAGTACTTAGACATTTGTAATTATTGACTGCCAAATATGATAAATCTTAAAAGATACTTCTTTTCAGAAGTTCTATTGGTTACCAACCTACCAAAATAATTGTTACACATTGGTTGTTGTTATATGCATGGCCAGATTGTATATTTGCCAACTGGTATATTGGCTTAACTGTAAGCTGGCAGCCATGTGATAAAAAAAGTGATGGAAAATGATGAATCCATGCCAACTGGTCTTTTAAGTGATCATATAAAGTGATAAAACTATATCACTTTAACAGCTAATTCAGTCCTTGGCAACTTTGTGTGTGTTTCTATGTATAAAACTATGACATCCTGTGCAATTCTATTCATTCTTATTCATATATCAGTCTTTTGTCACAATAAATTAGATTTAAATTTACAAGTTAGAAGAAAAAAACAGCCAAAATTCCTTTAGACTACCCAAGAAATTCTATTTATTATAGGAGGATTGCCTTAGGGCATGATATTCACAATGATACGAATTTTTTTTTTCAAGTGCACAACACAGCAAAGTCATCTTTAAGAACATATGGCCAAGGTTCCACTTGGGACACGAAAATATTATTAATTGTATTATTATAAAATATTTTCTTTGACATGTAAATTAAATATTTACATCTGATCCTTAGAAGAATGCTGCTGATAGAATAAAAAATGATACATATCTTTAATATTCTATAGGTGAACACGATTGACAATAGCTATGTATTCCTGAAAGAATACCCTGCCAGTTCAGACATTGCTCATATCATATATAATAGAGGCATTTTTTTTATTTCCTAAGGAATATTCAAGGGAAGTTTTCTAGAATAAGAAAAGAAAACATTAAAGGTTAAACTGTACACGAGAAGTTCTGTTTAGTACCATACAGAATAGAAAAGAATAGAATTCTTTATTGGCCAAATGTGATTGGACACACAAGGAATTTGTCTTCGGTGCATATGCTCTCAATGTACAACAAAGGAATGCATATGTATATGTTGTTGAAATGGTTGCCTTGGGGGACACTGTAACTAGTGTCAAGTGTCCACCAGAAGGTCAGAAATTCAAAATTATGATTATAACAATGTAATCAAAGCTCTGTCCATTTTTTGCATTTTGTGCATGAATCCATATAAAAAAAATTATTGTGGATTCAATTGTACAGTTGTGCTACCATCTTGCAGATATGCTTAACTAATGTTATAGTTGGTATCTCTTCCCTACAACCTGAAGAGCTGTATCATGAACATCTCTGTTAATACTGCAGCACGCCTAAAGATTTGTATCTTTCTCTCTAAAAAAACTACCCGAGCTTTATCCTTAAAGACATACTAATGAAAGATTTATATAAATGAATCAATAGATGATCAGCTATAATTTAGTATTCTACTTCTGCATTCATTTCTTTTGTTAAACAAGTGATCTCATGTGATTTTATTTATGAATTATTTCAGAGTTTCTCAGCCTCCACAAATTGTATTGCCAATTCATAACTGGAAACCAAAAGATGAACCTACCAAAGAAGATGAGATTGGACCTTTAGTGGAACATATATATGAGGTTAACAACAAACAAATAAATAAATATAAAAACAGATTCCTAATAAGAAACTGCATATTTGTATGCATAATACATAAAATGAAGTTTATTGACAACTGAGAAAGTATTCTTGCCATGTTTAATTTACTTCTTTTGTTCTGCTGATCCTGTTCTAGACAGCATGGCCAATTGTGAAGTTTGTTGTGAATTCCAAAGACTTTTGGACAGCCATAGAATCTCCCCTATAGTTTACCACAAATCTCTGAATATGCTGATTGCAGAATCTTGCTTCAGGCAGCACTGGCTGCCTGAGCTAATTAGAAATTCTATTTATTCTTCAGTATCTAGAAATATTCCATACAGAATTCACAGTTAAGTGCAGCTTTATTGTCTCTTCGGTTTCCCAATTGAATGTGGCCATGTTTGGGGAAGAAACATAATGAAAAATGAAGAAGTCCCATCCATGACTATATTCAGTTGGCATGTATGAATACAGCAAGAATTCCATTGGATCTGTGACAACATGGCTGATTTATGGCTAAGTATAACTATTATTTTAAATTGCAGAGCTATACTAGAAAAGCAAATCTGTGACTGTCTAATTGATATTTTCCCTCCCTTGCTCTCTCTTCTAAAAGTTTGCTCTGAAACAGGTGTTCCAACACATTACATATATATCGGTATTCTACATTCTTTAATCTTTGATTATATATCCTTAATTAGAGAAAGATAGTAAAACTCAATAGCATTCCGTCAATATTATTAAGATTCTGGGACATAAGAAAAGTGCTTTTTCCTAATATTTAATTCATATCTTTATCACAGAAACTAGGCATATTAGATAAATCAAACAATCTACACAAATCAAACTAAATTACAATACAGTACAAATTAAAAACCAATTAGAAACCACATCATGAAATGAATGTGGACTTTTCATAAATGTTAATATATATTATTATCATTCAATTTCAAAGGATTTCTTAAATGAACACTATAGGAGGAGTGAAATATAATGAATACATAATCTCCTTGGAATTTGATGGATAACTCAATTTTAGAGTGAAACAGGATGTTTCACATATGGTTTGATTTACAAATCAGTAGGCAGGACAGGCTGGGCAATCTCAGAGGGAACTATGGATAACAAAATATAAACAAAATTATAAATTGAAATCTTACAAGGCAAGCACTGTTTATGTCGGATATTGGGCTTACTGAACGTTATTGATAATTGGAGTTAAGTTTAATGTGCTATCACTAGCTTAGCACATTCGTGTATTAAAAGCATACCAATTATGTGCTCCTAAAGCCCCTTATTATAGAACTATAATATGTCAATATTATTTTGAGTAAACTGAAAACATTATTGCTTTAATAATAAGACATGAAGTGGGAAAAAGAACGCTGCACAGTTGAGAACATTTGGAAAAGACTGATTAAGCTGACATATTAAATGTCTTACTATTGACCAGAATTATAACATAGCAGCTTTAGCAACATACCTTTAAAGAGGCAATTTTAATTGTAATGTTTGGAAGAGCTATTGTGCTCCCTATTATCACTTGCATGTAATTATCAGAATTCCAAGAATACCTGTGACAAACTATTAATAATTGACTACAAGTAGTCTTTACTTATAAACTGTTCGTTTAGAGACCACTCAGAGACGGCACCAAAAAAGGAGATTTATGACTCAAGACTGCAGTCTTTGCATCTTTCATATAATTACATTTAATTTTTAAGAGAATTTATATGGCCACCCACTTGTTTTCAGTGACTCTAAGCAGAGTAGGGGGAAAAACCCATTACAAAAAGAGTAAAAAGGAACCTTGGTGGTGCAGTGGTTAGAGTACAGTACAGCAGTAATTCTGCTGTCTGCTGGTTCAAATCCCACCAGGCTCAAGGTTGACTCAGCCTTCCATCCTTCTGAGTTGAATAAAATGAAGACTCAGATTGTTTGGGGGCAATATGCTGATTCTGTAAACCACTTAGAGTGGGCTAGAAAGCACTACAAAGCGGTATATAAATCTAAGTGCTATTGCTATTGCTAAAACCAATACCGCCGGGAGACAAAAAGGAATAAAACAAGCTATTTGATGGACTCAATCTCACTCTGCGTTCTCCAGGCCTGTTGGCAAAACCAGATCTTCAGGGCCTTGCAAAAGACTAATGTCTATAGGGATGATGTTCTAAAGGGAGGGTTCTACCACAGAGAAGGCCCTTCTCTGGCTCTCCCCAGATGTATCTTCTTAGGAGAAGGGACTATTCTGACCCAGGCTTAACAGAGTCACAAAACAGATTCTTTGTCCCAAAAAACCCTATTTATTTGAATTCCTATCATTCATATCCAGAAAACTCCTGACAATAAACCTTTCAAGTTTTTATTGCAAAAACAAACTTTATCAGTCCTTGGATAGTTGCCAGGTCAATAGCTTCTAGTTGCAACACTGTAAAATGAAATACCTGGCAAGGAGTCTCTGCGAGGCATGAACTCAGATAAGCAAATCTTCACAATAATAAGTGAACTAACTGTCTCCTACCCAACCTCCTTACTGTCCAAGTCTGCCAACAGCTCCGCTGACAATTGGCGAGCTACAACAGGGACCTGCAACATTCCTTGCCTCCCCAATCTGGGGAGGATGGATGTAATAGGGAAGAGGCAATACTTTGGATAACTTTGTCCCAAGCTCTATAAGGCTTTAAAGGTGACAGCCAGCACCAATGTGCACACAGAAGCAAACTGGAAGCCATTGCGGCCCCTGCAGGAGCGATGACATAGTGCACACTTGTGTCTTTACCAAACCACACATGCTACTGCATTTTGAAACAGCATCTGGATGCTTTTCAAGATCAGTCCCAACTAATTAGGTCTTCAGTTTGCACCATGATGAGGAATATGAGGTATTGATTGGATTGCGGTAGTGAGCTAAGGATATTGTTTAAGAATGCATAATGATATGAATACAATTGTTGCTAAATACTTTTTAATTATTATTATTGATTGAAATAGTTGCACAACATTGGACCAAGTGCCATCAATGATACAGTCATGTATGTGGAATGGCCAGTATTGAGCAAAACAGAATTCCTTCTTTACATCCTTCACATTCAGACATATGGACCTCTGAAGTGTCAAACAAGTTCTCCAATTAACAGTTTGGAAGTAAAGGTAAGAGAGTCTCGATTCTCCAGTTCATTAAAAGTTTTCTTTTTTAAACATTCAAAATTTGACAATGCTAGCACATTAATTCTATAATTCTGTGTAAGTATTTTCATCTAGACCATTTAAAGCTCATTTCTCTTTTCTGTAGTTTACTGTCCCAGAAGACACTCCAGAGCTTGCTGCTTTTTTACGCAATTCCTCCATCCCTCACTCTGTTGGACGGAGGGAAGCCAAATTGGTGGAGTATCAAAAAAACTCTGCAAAAATTCTGGTGAGATATTAGATATTTTTGTGCTATATATTCAAGGACCCTTGTTTTACATGATCATGGAAGAACTATTTATAGCTTGTCTTTGTGAAGAAGAAATTACACTCCCATTTTCCTTAAATATTAGTTTATTGTGTACAGGAATGTAACACCATTACTTAGAAAACAAGTTATAGTTAACTATTAGACAACAAGTTGTGGAATTCTCAGACCAATCTACAAATATAAATTAGCTACCATATATCAAGACTGGACACAATAAGATATTTTTTTATTCATTTCCATATTCAGTTTTACTTTTTAGGCATAATAATGTCTTAAATACTTTTTGTTATGTACAAGAAAATATCCTATCAATGAAATCAGGTGGTTTTCTCTGTTCTTTCTATATGTAACATTCTCCATACTGCTCGAGAAAGAAACACGTAATAGCTGGGAAAAAGAGACAGAATGAAACGTATAATCTGCTATTTACTTTTTATTCTATTGATTCTTGTCTATTTTAATTCAAATCTATATTTGGATCTATTTTATAATATATATTTCATGCAAGTTTAAACACTGGCCTTATTTAGATTTTTTTTAAAGACCTGCAAATTCAATTATCAGTTAACAGGTAATTCTCATTCTTCATTTCTTTTCCTGTTTATCAGGGCTAAGAAAATATAAATTCTAAATTCTGGGAAGGCTATGAAACAATTATTACTCAATCATAAAGTCTATTCATCCACAGTGCTTCAAGATGTTATTTTTTTGGTAACAACTAGCCTGTAAACTACCAAAACAAATTGAACAAATAGCTGTCTCAGTTGTTAAACTCTATGTACAAATAAGTTGGGAAAGAAAAATCTGCAATGTTATACTAAAAATAACAATGCAGGTTTTCCAGTAATTTTGATTCAAGTTGATTGGATTTCGAGAAGTAGCATTTCACAATCTAGATTTTTCTTAACTTCTATTTTAAATACAAGATGGAGGTGAAGAGAAAAACAGGTAATAATTTATCATCTATGTCACTATTTACATATCTTATCACCAAGAGACCATCTTCCATGTACATTTATAGCGTGGTGCTACCACATGATCTTGTGTGAAGAATGTTCCACATTCATTTACACTTACATTGCATTTACAGCAAACAAAGATTACATCAAATCCCACCACTCCATGGTTAGAATTTTGGAGAGCAGCTTATTGTGAGCAACAAGTCTTGTTTTAATATAGTAAAAATGTTTGGCTCATTTTCTTCCTTTTTTAAAATTTCTGAACAGCATGTCAAACTATTTTTCAAGCTCCCTCTTTCAAAAATATGTGGCTCACTCTTTAGAAAGAGCATCCTATTCAAAAATGGGGGAAAGTTCAAGTTGCAACTTCACTTTAAAAAGTTACTTATGATCAGTTCTCACACAACAAGATGCTTGACAACTGGATGTATTTAAAATGGTTGCAGTATTTAGGGTCAAGTGATCGCCATTTGAACAAGTGGAAGCCAGATTCATTTTAACAACACAATTCATTTAACAACTTTAGTGATTTACTTAACAATTGTGGGGAAAAAATTATAAAATGAGGTTTGATTCACTTAACAACCGCCTTGCTTAGCAATAGAAATTTTGAGTTCAATTGTGGTCATAAGTCAAAAAATACCTGTAAAATGAGAAGGAGTTTTTTGAGTCCTGGCCTGTAAATCTGTTCAATTGCTACAAAAATCACAACAAAATGTCTTTGAATCTAGGTTATATGCATCTATTTTTTGTTTTGTTTTTTAAGTATCTAACTTAGCCTTTAATTATGAAGCTCTTTTTTGATCTTGTATAACTGTGAATAGAAAGACATGTCTTCATTGCTCCTACATTACAGAGAATAAACACTTTGGCTAGATTAAAGAGTGATTAAACAAGAAAAGCTAAACAAATACTTCCTCTAAAATATTGCCTTTCAGTAAGTTCTGTATAATCAGTTTCCTGTTGAGGAAGTGGAAGGAAGTTTAATAAAAAAGAAAACACAATCACTCATTCAGTTTTAATGAAGAAACATTTGCTGTGATATTCTGTAATTTGGGGTACAAATTTAACTTTGCATTTACGTAATATAACATTATTTTTCTAAGAGCACATTTTATTTTACAGAAATCCCGCTTATATATTTGTGTACTAATCACTTAGGGATTTGGACCCAGCAGACGTATAACTTAATATTTGTCATGTTGTAGCAATTGTCATCCATTCATTTATGCACATATGTAGAGATTGCTCCTTCTTGTAACATCATCCAACTGACAATCACTTGTTCTAATTAATGCAAAGATTACTTACACCACAGATGATTTTCTTCTGAAATGCTAGGAGCATATTT
Source organism: Myanophis thanlyinensis (assembly GCA_017656035.1). Lineage (NCBI taxonomy): Eukaryota > Metazoa > Chordata > Lepidosauria > Squamata > Homalopsidae > Myanophis > Myanophis thanlyinensis. Next base: position 11,260 of record JAEANM010009136.1, read on the forward strand.
AGCAAATGCCAATGCTTTCTAAATTATATCTCACAAAATGCTTGTATTCCCTGAACAGCACTATGCTTTCAACATATTGTAATAAAATGTGGATTTTCAGTATTCGTTACATCCAAAATCAAATAAGAAAAGGAACTGAATGTTACACTGACTGTTTCAATAAATCATATTTTAGATATTGATGACATGCTATGCAAGCTCATGCATCCTATTAATAATGTTTTAAATGTAAGGGGGAAAATATTGTTAGAATGTTATGAAGAATTACTAAATATCAACACATAGGTTGTACTTCTTTATGCAGCTTGCTGAAAAAAATTGAAATTGACCATTAACACCAAAGCTAGGAATTTCAGTCAGAAATATAGATTTTTTTAAATTAACAATTTTCCAATAAGACAGTATTTTTCTTAAAGAGGTCTAAGCTGATATTATGTCTCTCTTTTAAAACTTAGAATTTCTTGTTTTTTACTAACTTTTAGAAATAAATCTGAACATGTTGGCATTCTAGATTCCTCTGATGGAATTTGACTCTGTCAATATGTTCAATAAATATTTCATATTTCTTTTTACTTTGTGTACAGAACTGCACAAATGTGGAATGTTTAATGATCACCTGTTCAGTGGGGCTCTTGGAAAAAGGGAAAAGTGCTGCATTGAAAATCCGATCTCGTTTATGGGCTTCAACATTTCTACAGGTAAGGAAATATAAGCTAAATTACCATAGCAGTTGGACTTATATACTATTTCATGGTGCTTTACAGCCCGCTGTAAGCAGTTTACGGAGTCAGCCTATTATCCCCAGCAATCTGGGTCTTCATTTTACTAACCTTGGAAGGATGGAAGGCTGAGTCAACCTTAAGCCTAACTGCAAGCTATCCTGTGCATAGAAAAAAAAATCTGTATATTGAAACTGTAAGCATAAGTGCCTGTTGCTTCTCAAAGATACTAGCAGTCCCATTTTACTCCAATTCATGTATCAACTAGAAACCATTTTGATTTCAAAATAAACAAACATAAATTTCATTAAACATGAAATAAATGCTTTTCTTTTTCTAATGTTTGCAATGTACCATTTTTAAACTTGTCTTGTAATGAAATGTACAATGTATGAAGCTGGTCTAAAAATAAGAGCGAGATCTGATCTCCCAGATCTTCAGCATTCACTTCCAGTTAGTGACCGGACCATACTAGCGTCAAGAAAATGCAAGGACTGCATCATTCCAGCAATCAATTTATTTATTTTTTCTAGAAAGTATGTTAATCTTGCCACGTATTACTCCCAAATTGCTCTCAGTCGATAAGGTGATTTCAGGATCGCATAAATGAATGTGTGACTCTATTATAATATTCTGCACAGCATTGACTTAAGCAATCTTTCTCTGCCAAACTACCCACAGATCACACTACAAAATATTTTAAATTTTGGGAGAAAAAAAAAGAATAGGAAACCCATCTCATTAAGAATTCTATTCTGTAGCTCAGTGTGATATATTACAAAATAATGGAACAGTGATTGCTTTCAGATATGAAAGTATAATCTTGATTTAATCCATTATCATTAATTTTAAGAATAAAGAATGCATTTTTCATTTCAGTGATTTTTTATGTTTATATTGATTTTGGTTAATTTATTCAATGATTTCCTAACTTTTCACAGTATTAAAACAACACTTGCTGATTGTTCAATCTTGCAGTTAATTGTGATCTGTCATGTTAAAGCCTAACATTTTATCACAAACTGGAGCTATATGAAGTGAGATGATTAAACAAGCTTGAATAAACAAGGAGCTTAAGGTCTGCCCTAAAGCCAACAGAGATAATGAAGCCTGTTGAATCAAAGCCAAGAAGAATAAGGAAGAATTTGGCTGTGTTTCAAAACTTGAATGTAAACAGAAACATATGTTAAATTTTGTCATGATGTACTTGAATCTAGTTGAATCTTCAAATCATCAGTTGTCTAATTCATATAAAGAAGGATTAGCCTTATTTTATTATTAATTGTATTTCTAGTATGGTTTCTATTAATTTTTTACCTATATTAAAATACAGCGCACAGCCACTGAAGAGGGCAGTCTGTATATCATAGATTAAGCCATGGGCAACCATGAGCTACAAAGCCTCAATATGCCCACAATTCTTCCTTGGAGACCTGCCAAGCTCTTTCCCCACCCACAGTTTATGAAAAAAAAATGTCTCAGAAGCATGATACCAGTCTTATGGTATAACAGAACAGTAGATTATGTAGAACTCCAATTTAAAAAGAGAAAAATGATAGTATGTGGAAACGGATTACAGCCTAAAATTCCCAGATAGCATTCAGCCTCAAAAGCCTCAGATGTGACAAATAGACTTTGAAGATTGCCACAAAATTTTACTTTTTGATGTCATAGATGTCATTGTAATAACTTGGTTTAATAATTTTCATAAAATGAAAGTTACTTTTTGTCTTGGGTCTCCTTAATGGACATACCCTTCACCAATATCATTCGTTGGATGCATGCAATCCTTCCTCTAAAAATATGTATCTCTTTCACTACTTTAGAAGATTATCCATGATACTGCTGTTCCTGTGTAAAAACACCTCCTCCCACCCCCCATATATCTTGGCAAACCAAACACAATGGAGTTTAGCTGTATGGAATTAGTGGCAAACCCACTTTCATAGATTAGATGATCTCTCAGATCTGAAGAGAAAATCTGAATTCTCCTCAATAGAATTAACCAGTGAAAGTAGATAAAGCAATTACTTTCATTTCTTTCTCCTCCTCCTCTTCTTCTTCTTCTCTCAGGAATCCCACCTGTAGGCCAGATGCCATTTATTTTGTCCTTACATGCCTTGCTTAGCTTATATACCTTTGGGGTTGGTTATTGATTTCTGCTGTTGTGCTTCATTGAGACCAAAGCTGGCACCATAATCCATCACTAGTCCCACTGAGAACTCATTTAAATTGTTTTAACTACTTAGGTGGGCTGATAGGTGATGTGCTTTCCAAATTACCTCTGCCTGAGTTTGGATAGTATGCAAACAGATTCTGTGCTCAGCATGTCTTGGAAGTGCTTAACTATTTGGAATCCAAGTATCCATATGTTTCACATTTGCTGAAACTGAAACTCATTTTAGTATGATAATAGATTTCAATATGTTTAACATTTGGAAAGGTGCTAGTACTCCAGAGAATGATAAAAAAAATATCACTGTTATCAGACATTTGTGGCTCTCTCTAAAACCCTTCACCATGAGAACATAAAGTTGTAAAGCTTAATAGAAGAAAACATTCTTCATTTTAATAGTTTTAATACAAGATTTCTATACATTTATTCATTTATTTCCTAACAGTGTTTTAGACCCTGCCAAAGGTAAAGATAAATAAGGAAGACCTGTCCCCACACTACTGATATCTGATGTGAATACCTTTAAAATTTCCCCAACTTACATTTGAATGAGCCACTTTGGTCTAGTAGTTAAGGCACCAGTTTTGAAAGCAGAAGTTCTAATCTCACCTTAGCCTTGAAAGCCAGTTGGGTGGTCTTAAGTCACTCTCTCTCAGCTCAGCTCAACTCACTTTGCAGGGTTGTTGTGGGGAAAAGGAGGAGGAATGTATGCTGGATATTTTCACTGCCTTGAGCTATTTATAAAAATAATAAAGGTAGGATACAAATAAATAAGTAAACAAACAAACACATGGATTAGGATCCTAAATAGCACAAGAGTCTTATTTTTATGGCATGCTTACATACCTTCATGCAATGAGAAATTGTGTCTTTTAAATATATCTATAAGCACAAAAGATTCAGAGATAAAGCCCAGGATGTGGTAGGTGGGAACAAGTCCCAGATCCAATCTCCTTTGAACAAACTGAAAATAATTTCTGAAAAGGATCTTAAATCTATATTGGAAAACTGTCTCAGTATTTGGCACATATCTTCTACCAATTCTGCAATATATTTTGAACAGTCCTCTGTTTTGACTATTCCACCACCAAAATTAAATGTTTAAGCACTAGAAGCAGTGGTGAAATGCAGTCTGGTCGCACCAGTTTGCCATACCAGTAGTGGCGATGAAGCTTGGCCCTGCCCACCTACCCCTGGCGATGTTTAGGCCGTCCCACTCACATCTGCTCTTTTCTGCCCTATATTCCCTTCAATTTTTTAGTTTTTACTCACCTGAGTTGCTGTTCTGCGCACCTCTGCAGCCTTACCAATCACCCAGGCTGCTTCCAGAATAGAAAAACAAGGCATTTAGAAGCCGCACAATAGTGCGGTTGGTGTGCATACCAAACTGATAGCAAAATCGGTTGGATTGCAGCACTGACGAGAAGTTTAAATCTGGCCACAGTCAAGAAAAGTATGTCAACTGAATATGTCAGAATGGAAAGTATAGGATGTCTATTTCCAAAAAAGATGTGGAGGATTCAGCTGCAGGTTGTTGCTGGTTGAGAATATTGTATGACTAGCTTTCTACCACAGATAAATTGCTCTGCACATTGAAATAATAGATTATACAATGTTTTCTCAGATCAATTCCTCCCATCTCCAGTATATATTAAATGATAAAAATTGAATTCCTAGAACTTACAAAGCACTTGTGAGGATTCAATAGTCCAAGGCAGCTTACATTTTTAAAAGAAGTTTGGCAGATGATAAGTCTCATGAAATGTACCATGATAGTTGACAGGGTCAAAACTGAAAAAGTGGTATCCATTAGATAAGGAACTGGTTAAATGGAAGAAAGGCAAGAATAACATGATTATTATAATATCAAAAAGTAGACCTTCAAGTTGAAAGAAAATTACAGTTGTAACTTAACAGTTGTAACTGTTTTATTTATATTTTTGATGCCTGTCACTGACCTGTATAAGATCTATTTTATTTTTATTAACATCTGTAGAATAGAGGTGGGAGTGTATTGATGGCATTTACAGATAACCCCATTTGGGAGAGACAGGATTATTACTACAGGAAGCCATCAAGAAATTATACAGAGTGAACTGGGTGATCCCATGACCTCAAATAAGGAAAGTGGAATGCAGTGAAAAATGCAAACTGTTGTGCTCATATACCAAGGGATTAATGATAAACATGTTTTCCATTCAGTAGCTGGAAATAATTTTAAAAGATCAGGAAAGGAGATAACATTAAAACATCACATGGGGTCATGTATTATAGTGGGTATTGTTATTTTATCTTAACTCATTTAACAGAAGACTTTAATATCATAGGAGGATTCTACATTTTATGTTAAAATTCAGAATCTGTCTCCTCTCTCGCTCTCGCTCTCTCTCTGTGTG